>JAQMCX010000048.1:4879284-4897790 GCA_029814765.1 Acanthurus leucopareius
TTCTCTGGACAAAACAAAAGTAATTTGTATTTATTGTAAATGTGAACTAAGTTACCACCAGAGCACGTCCAGTCTTACATACCACATGATGGCCAAGGAATTATTCTTGTCCACTCCAATTTTTCAGTATAGTACAGTGGAGTATAAGAAACACAATAAATATCTAATAGCAGGGTAAAAAATTTGCAACAGCCCTAATATATATATATATATAGTATAGTATATATATATATATTGAGGCTGTTGAAGTTAATGCGTCAATAACGCGTTAATATAGCGTTAACTCAGGACACTACACTAATGTGATTAATCGCGATTAAAAATTTGAATCAACTGACAGCCCTAATAAATATATAATCACATTCATGTGTACATGCGGAGTTGCATAACACAGATGATAATCCTGAATTTAAACATTTCTGATTATAAACTGGAGGTGCACACTTTATTCAAATAGCTAGTGAATCAGGGTGAAAACCTCATTTGAAAATCTACATTAAAACTACTGTCTACATTTTTATGACAACGAGGCAACTCCTTCTGCTGAGGAGATAGTGAGATATGGTGAACAGTAAGCAACTGAGTGGACTTAAAGTAAAAAAAAAAACAAAAAATAATGCTTTGTTAGCATGTTGCTCAACCAGTAACGTGAAAGTGCATGAAATTCTGCCAGAAGATATAAAGTTTTCTGAGAAAAATAAAGAAGGCCATTTATTTATTTATTTTAATATTTTTGGGGGCTTTTTGCCTGTATTTGATAGGACAGCTGAGAGTAGTTTGGAAATGGGGAGAGAGAGAGGGGGTAGTGACACGCAGCAAACTGTCGGAGCCGGAGTCCAACTCGCGACCGCTGCATGGAGGACTAAGCCTCCGCACATGGGACGCCTGCGCTACCGATTGAGCTATGCGGCGCCCCTGAAGGCCATTTATTGAGGTCTTATGATCACATATTTAATAGCAGATGAGTCTAATACAATAAAGACTGAGGGCTCTGTGGTTATTGTCAGAGTGAGAGAGGGAGACATGTGAGGGTCATTAGGTGGGTTCAAGAAGCAGCCCATGGGCTGACAAGGGTGCATATTCTCAGTGAATGTCTTCTTCCCTCTCTTTCTCTCTCTGACAGTGGGTGAAATGAATACAGTGGTTTCACTGTATACTTTTTGCCAAGCTCCATTTCTTCTCTCCAAAGTGAAAAATACCAAACATCCTCTAAGGCCAAGTCTTAAAACAATGTACAATTTATTTGAGACTTGCGAAAACAAGACAGTACACGCCAAAAAGAAAAAAAAAAAATCAATTCAGAGGCAATGGAATGGATGAACCTAGTGAAGAGATGTGGGACTGAGGGAAAAAATGTTTTTTCATTTTAGAATAAAAATCAATTTCAAAGGTTGCATTCAAGGTGATGCAGAAGGTAAAGCTACAAAAGCTACACACACAGCCACAATAAGCAAGACACTTAAACTATCCACTCAGTAAATTAAAATTGCAGTTGAGGGTAATTGATTAAAATGAGCAACATCACTGACAGTTTTGGGAATGTCTTTTTTTGCTAAACAAAAAGCCTCTGTTTTCTATTTTTGTCAACAAGTTGCCAGTTTAAAGGTTCACCTAGCTAGTTCTTATGAATTATGATACAACAGCTGTGCAACAGCTCCTAGTTTTCAAACTTTACTACTTTTGTAAGAAAGCAACATATTTACTAATTTGATTCACTAACTGAACCCTGCTCTCTCAACAAAGGATATGACATTATTATGATCAATACATGCCCCGCTTTTTCTAAAACCATTCTGCTCACCCACCAACATTCCATGAAAAATAATCATAAAGCCTATTAACAAGCACACCATAGTACATCTTATTAATTGTAGTATTTCAGCAGACACCCCTAGTTTGACTCGTTCTCACTATACTTAATAAGTGATGGTGATGATATTCTTTCTACCCTTTTAAATCAGTGTGGGTAGACTGAAATATTAGAAACAGCTTAAAATACAATGCAACACAATTCAAAAGCCACAGAGCCTTCAAAATGGTTGTTAAGATGAATCAACAACTTTGAAAGAAAAAAAATCAATTTATAAACTTATTTTTATAAGAGGGCAAGATATTTAATAACAGTAATGTTAAGAGGACCAGTCAAAAAAAGCAAGTAGGGGTGGAAATGAGTTGGAAATACCATTTTCAGAGTGGTTCAAGGGACCCTGGACCTGAGGTAATTATGCCAAGTCAATAGATCCCCCTTAAAGATGGGTAAGGGTTAGGATACGGGTTAAAAAAAAAATCAATGGTGCATCTTAAATGCAAATAACACTAACATTTTAGCAATTAGATTTATCTGCTCATGCACATGGATGTTCACTGCAGTCAGTGAGCTTGTAAGTCTGGCACAGCAATAGATTTTGGATGGCAGGCTCTCACAAAATTTTCATCTCAAGAATTCTCGCAGAATCTCATGAATGAATAATAGTCAAACACAGGTTGAATGATGTTCAATGTTCTGTCTCATTCATGTGATTTTATTACAAAACATTAAGAGGGCACTTTTATTCTGAGTGCTCGAGCATACTATGAGTGCTTTTGAATTTCAAGGCCACCAATCTCAGTTTCAGTTATCATAAAAACTTGTTTTTAAACAGGAAAAAAATAAATAAAAAACAGGTGTGCTCACTTAAATGTGATTTCAACAATAAAATTTGATATGAATTTATTCAACACAGAGCACATCAGTAATCACTCATCAGTGTTTAACTTACAGAATGATAAACGTCAGCACTGTGCTATACCTTCTTTGTTTATTTAGTCTTCATTTATGCAAGACAGTCTCACTGGAAACAGAAACAGAAAACTCAGCTAGACACGATTAGTGACAAAACAGACAGTCTTAACTTTTCTGTAAATCCTCCTAATACAAAAATGACCTCCTTAAATAACCAACTTAATACATCATCGCTAGACAACTATACCAAATCTATGTTCTTTAACTGATTTTTTTTTTAAACAGGTGGCTTTTTAAGTCACTGCACACAGGAGAGTAGAAGAAAAAATTCAATTTATCTTCAACAATACAAAAATGACAGGACCACATTTAAGTTGTGTTTCTGGAATAACTTTGTATCCGTCCACTTCAACTACCAGTTGTAAGGTACCGGTTCTCAACTGAGCACATACAGACCTCTGCCCTGTCTTTAAATTGAATGTTATATAATGTTCTGTGTAGTGATCTCGTCTGATTTTAACACAAGTTTTAAGATTGGCTTATTCTAAATCTCTTTCCATTGTTCCTTTAGATCTTACGTGCTTTTTGTTGGACTACTTACATATTACTCTGCAAATTGTTTCAGAAAATAAAAATGTAAATCAGAAAGAGAAAATATGCTACAAACATGCCTTCACCAAGGATAACTGTGTGCTCAATCCAAGTTAAAATCTTATTGGCCAGTCTTTTCTCAGGCAACTGAACAAGTCAGTTCCAAAGCCTAATTATTTCACATCTTTGCTTAACAAGACATGGACCCCATCCCATGTCCCCTTCTAGAGCCAACTTGGCAATACATTTGTGTACACCAAGAAAACCCCTTATGGTCTATACTCAGCACTCTTTTTCATGGCAACCAACAAAATATCATCAGCATATAACAAAATACTTAATTTCATATTGTCAATCAATTTATCTAGTTTAGCCTGCTCTATGTCCTGTACTTTATCTTTTTTATAACAGGCAAAAAAATAAAGAACTAAATAAATCGAAAGAGAGTGTGCATTTCTTGACCACAGAGTGTGAAAAAAGCTGAAATTATTTGACCATAGACATGAAACTGAGGCTTGATGCAATGTTTTGATGGTAATACAGAATTTACCTTTGACATTACTAACTTACACTCCTAAAAATCTCCACTGATCCAATAAAAAACTTTCTCTGTAAGTTGCAGTAGTAGGCTAAACAAATCCTGTTGTTGTGACAATCAAGCTGGGAAGTAACAAGCTCGTACTGTGCTCTTTACAAGCCTGCATAAATTTCATCCAGCTACTAGCTAGCCATGCCCTGCTCTGAACAAAAGCACTTGTAAGCTTATTTCAAAACATCTGCAGCAGAATGTAGAACAAATGAAGAACCTGAGGCTAGAATTTAGCCTCCATTCAACTACAAGCATCGTTTCCTATCCAACAATAATTGTCCTCTGGCCTTTCAATTCTTGCGGCAACTGAGCAGAAATACAGGAATAGACCAGCTTGTACAAATATCAGCATGAACCATGTGTAGCGTATAAGTAATGCTTAAGTGGTGTTTAGAGTGTTAAAGTTATCAGTAGCTCAATGTCAGCATAATTCAAAATTAATCCACCTAAAAGATGTTTTTTCAAACACAAAAAACAAACAAGCAAACAAAACAAAACAAACCTGTTCATTACATTTTCAGTACAGTAGAAAAAAAAAAGAAAAAAATTTGAAAGATCTTTTTCTGTCATGTTTTTTCATGCTCTGACAATATCACCTCAAGTGCTTCATGTTAACGAAGCACAATTTCAGCGACTTTGTGGAAATCTGGTATTGTCACATCCCAGATTATAATTAAAGGGGATTTAAACATGAGAATGGTCCTGAACTGAGCAGTAAAGGACATATAAATGTACGCTTAGACCCGTACTTCAAAGAAAACAGTTCATGTAAATTCTAAGGAAATCAGAGCTAGAGCAGGTTCAAGGTGTCTCACTCCACTGTTTTTTTTTAAATTTTTTTTTATATATCTGAACCTCACCTGCAGCAGCACTAAATTAGATTAAATGCCAAGTTATTTGCAAGATGATACTTTTTTTTTTTTTTTTGCAGCGTTTAATTTGAAATGATAATCAGTTTTTGCTTCTCGGGAAATAAACTGTTTTCATAATTAAGACTTTGGGGATCATATTTAACAATGAAGAGGAAGCACGTTTTTTCACTTCTGCATGATAAAGGATTTCATTGAAAATAAGCTGAATTTGAGGTACCCAGCAGGGTTATCATTATAAAACATAATTAAGAGTGCATTTTAATGAGTGAGTTGTTTTTTTGGTGCATATCTGCATTGTGGTGTTTTGTTTTGTTTGGTTTTTATTTTTTTTGTCTGCTGGTCTGTGAATTTTTGATGGAGTGGTGGTGTGCAATGGTGAGTATAAGTAGCACATCAACATTTGGATAGACAAGGCTACATTTCAGCAAGGGTTTTGTTTTAATCTAAAATAAACCTACTGTAGGATGCAGTAGGTATCCTACAGACAGTACAGTGCTGTAGACAGTACAGTCTGTGTGTTAAGATGTAAAGAAATACTGTGTACAGATAAAGTATTGGACTGGCCACATTTTCACTATTAGATTAAAAGAACTGATAAACTTAACATTATTTCTCCCTTTTGTGACTTCAAGTAATAAGCTGTATTCCCACCACAGGAACTTTCACCAGGGATCAAAAACCATTTTGAGGAACCCTGTGCATTATGACAGTAGGAATCAGGGTAAAATTTAAGTTCCTGGGCGACTGATTTACCCCCAGAACAGTCCCTGCTCAGAGGGTAGTACTTTCAAATGGCCCACAAACTACGGGGGCACAGCCTGCTGTGCTAAACATTTCTGACTGGTCAAGTACCCACAGTGTTTTATTGTGACCCCCATTTGCCACCTACTAGACTGGTGGTTTATTGCAGTTACTTTGATTGCTTTTCCATTAATCATTGGTCTAATTTGCATATTCTACCAAGGACTTCAGGCTGCGGTCAGAATGCAACTATCGATAGGCCACAGGAACCTTTAAGTTTCTCCGAGAGAATTACCAGGATCTACAAGCTCATACTACAAGTTCCTAATTTTGGTTGGAATGCACCGATAGTTTTGAGCTTGGGGCTATAATGGGCTAAAATTTTGCTTTATGTTTTTTGTTTGGTTTACATTTATTATACCCTGGACTCCACCTGTCTGGGCTATGATCCATGGCCTCTACATTCAGTTTTTTTTCATTTTTTTAAAAATGTAGCCACAATTTAGACCATTTAACTTTTGGCATTTCAGTCGTGTTTAAGGAAGCTAAGCTACTAGCAGGCTAACATATCAAAAAGCTACCTGCTGCCTGACATGAAAATTATGCTGTTAGTAAAGGCATGTGTGGTCTCCTCCGTAACGCCAGAAGGCATAGTTGACCAATCCAGCATGTAATGGCACCGGAATGAGGCACTGAAATAATCATGGCAAGTTGATTTGGTAGGCATCGGATATACCAGAATAGGTGCCATGATGGCACCAGATCTCGGTACTCAACCCTACTTGTAATGACAAAAAATAATACTCTAATCAGCCTTGTCTGGTATGCTGTTTCAGTTCTCAGATAAAGAGATATGGATTGAAACACACTCTACACAGACTTGTTGAGTGAACTTAAAGTTGTCCTATAGAAATTCTAAAGTTACGGTTCTAAGTCAACAAATTACTCTATTGCAGAGGATCCACATCAGTTAAATGGCTTGGACACCCAATTCCATGCATGGGCAACAATACAGAAAAACATTAGCACACAATTGACCCAGAATTGCTGTATATGCACAAGCAGTATCATGATTAGAGTTATAATTAGTACACCGTATCATTATAATTACAGTATTTTTTGCCTGGCACTAGAAATGTGTGTTGCTTTCAATGTTTTGAAATCACATGTTAATACATACATTTCTGTTAATTAGTGGTGATAATAAAGGTAGTGTTGTACACTATATTATGGAAAATAAGAGCTGTAAAAAATACAGAAATAATTATGTAAGTTTCCTTGTGCAGTTGGTGCTAAAGTGATTGCATAAGGCAAACATGACTCAACTAACTTTTGTCAGCTACAATAAAAGAATGGAAAGAACACTAAGCTGCTCATCTTGTCCTTCACACTTAATAAAAATAGCTGCAAGCATAATGTGATGGGTGTGGTGAAGCATAAAGCCCTCTACATTTAGAAACATAATGTTACTCAACAGAAGCACATACGATACACAGGGTCACTGATTTACTTTGTTGTCTAAGGTATGGGGGAGATAAGTTATATAGCTCTGTTTATGCTACTCTTTTTTGCACTCCAGTTCTTTGAGTGATTATGCAGAGAGTCAGTACTGTTTGAGAAAATGGACAACACAGGCCTCTGTGTAGTCATCTATCTCGTTTGGAGTCTTGCAATGTTTGAAGTCAGCATCCTCCTTCTTGATGCTGTAAGAAGGTGCACCTTCCCCCAATGAGGTTTCATGTTCTTGTAGACCTCACTGGGTGAGCCCTTGAGACAGAGGTTGCAAATGACTCTGCAAAAGCCTATATTGTGCATACAACTCATCACCATCAACATTGGGTCACAAACTAATCACTCCCTACTCGTGAATATAAGAATGCAAGACTAATGACGAGTACTGGCAGAGCATAATGGGGCGGCAGCTTTATTGGTGCATGCATATTTTCTTTAAAAACATGACACCCCGAAGCCTTCACTCTGATGTTTCAAACCTGCACTCTGTCTTTCCTCCTGCTCCCTTTCTTTCTGCAGCAAGCTGTAAAGATAAACAAGAAGGTACTCAAGTGGAGAACAAAAACATACCCAACTAGTGGCCCGGGGTAAGAGCTCTTATAATTACACTACAAAATACTGCGTTGGATCTTTCTGTCTCAGCGCCAGTCCTCTCTCTTCTGTTCCTACTAAACTCTGCCTCCCCAGTCTCAGCACCACTTCTTGCCACTCTTTTTAATTTTTAACCACCACCACTGACAACAGAGGAACTATTTTTCTCATCAACTTTTGTGATGTGAAACATTCTCTCTCAGTGTGGACTGGATCCCAGTGTGTCCACATCAACACTCCTTCACCATCACCATGTCTTCTTTTATTTTTTCATAATCCCCTCTTACCTCTTCCATCATCTCCTGTCCTCCATTTCATCATATATTTTTCCTTTTCGCCACACATCTGTCCCTGATCTGCCCCATCATCTCTGGTCTAGTAAAAATTTGTCTCTTCTCTTTTCCATCATCTCCAGTTTGCTCGACATGTCACAGTCATAAGACGAAATGGTTGTCACAATATCCTTGTATTTAAAAAAAAAAAGTTTTCATGACGGCTTAAAAAATGTTGAGAAAAATAATGTGCAAAAGATCCCACAAAAGCCACTACTAATATACATACATACGTACTCAGTACTTTGAAAGATATTCTGTTCCTATCATATTCTGTTGCACTCAAAAAACCTTAAAAATGCTGAAATCAGCTTTATGTATAATATTTTCACACACCTGATGAAAACTTCAGTATATAAAACTTTAGGATCAGATACAGATTAATAATTCACCTGGAGTGCAGGTAGTATTTAAGGCGAAAAAAAGGAACTCCTCTTTTACTTTTCTTTTAAAGTCTCCTGTTTTTTTACATACAAAATGTAAAAAAAACCCAGTTATGTTGTATGAATTTGTGTGTATTTGTTTTGTGAAGTGTTTGCATCTGAACAGTATCCATCCAAAAATAAATGTCTCTTTTTATTTTCTGTTTCTCAAGGCATTGTTAATCCATGCTATATATCCCATTAATGACCCTCAAAAGCCAGAGCTGACTATGTATGGCTAATGATACAGATATATATGCCTAGGGATTTATGCAAGTTTATGTAGTGCACAGCTAGAAGTGCTGTCATTAAGGGCTGCAGTCAAAAAACATCAACCTACACAGAATCCTACTCATTTTTGTGCCCTACCCAAGTTTCAAACATTTACAAAAAGAAAAAGACCTCATACCCTCCTTTGTGAACATCTGTTTTTGGGGTTTTTTTGTTTTGTTTTTTTTAACATTTAAATGACTTTTATACCCATAAGACACATAATTCAGGGCAACCCATCTTCTTTTTTTCTACTCATTGGGTTCTTCTCCAATGATTCATCTCTGCCCATTTGTTTGCTCTTTTTTGTCTATTCTTTCATATCATGTTCCCTTTTTTCTTTGCTTTTTATCTCATTCTGCTGCTGACTCTGGCAACCTCTTTCCCTGCCTCATGCAGGTTAATACTCCTCCAGGAACCCATCTAGCTGTGATTGATCAACTCATCTCTTCTGCATTAGAGAGCCAGAGGAACAAACTATAGTGTTAACAACACCAATAAAACTGATGACGGTAATAAAGAACTACCCTAGCATTATCTGCACTGATATAAGTAATGGTGAGCACGTTATCTGGGGCAGATCTCACTTTTCTGTCTGTCTTCCTCTGTCACACAAACACAAACAATGAAACATACAAGCTTCCTAGAAAATAAAATCTACTTAGAAAGGTAATTTATGTGATAATTTAGCCAAAACTCCCTTTTTTCCCCTGAAGAATACCAATCAAGTTAGTGTGAATCATCGTGGCTGTCCAACATCAGCAAGATTCCCAGGATCCTCCTGCTGCCTACAAAGAGCTGACGGGCGGGAAAACAGTTGGATAGAGCAGGAGCTATTGAAATGTGGTCCAATCTACTTGTCTCAGCACATTTCAATCACTGCTCTTAATCAATACAGTCCAGGTCATGGTCAGGGTTAGCCCCATCATCACTTTGTCTGACTGACAAATTAATCCTTTCACTATTGGCAGTAACAACTAAGGCCTTAAGACAAATAATTGTAAACTGCAAGTCTTCAAAGGGGAACTCCAACAAACATCTTATAAAACCAGAGAGAGCTAGTTTGCAATTGCAACTGTCAATTTCAATCACGCAGTTCGTCTCAACTCTGAGTACAGAATGTCTGCATAGGACCATACAAAGAACAAATACACAAATTATTGTTTGCAAATTACAATGCCTTATAATCATGTTTAGAGCTGATAAAATAGAACGATCACATTGGTGAATAATCTGCAAAAGATTAGCCAACTTCTCAAATGTGTTTTTAAATATATGCACACAATACACCTCTTGATTAAAATTCCAACTGTGCCTGTTGTGTATGAACAGTGCACTTCACAGTAATATCTGTGCAGCCGGTCAAAGCTATGACATTTTTGAGTAAGTATTTTTGTGACCACTGGTAAATGGAAAATCCAACCTATATTAAAAAGTCAAAATTTAATTTAAAACATATCCTTCATATGTAGGAATATATTTGCAAAAGGGTAGGGCCATTTTCTTGGCAATTGCTGTCATTTCATTTTGCTGATTCAATTTTTATCCTTTGAAATACAAATACAAATATGAATGCCTTTATTGTCATTGCACAAGTACAAGAAAACAGGATGGCCACTCTTGATAGTGCAGAGAAAACACACACACACACACACACACACACACACACACAGACAAAGTGTGTTGTACAACAAAAAAATCTAGAAATATACATTAACCTTACTAGATAAAAAAATAAAAAGATGAGAGGTAAAAAATATTGTAAAAAAAAAGAGGCAGACATATTCAGGTTAGGTGAATAAAAGTGCATAACACCTACTGCTCACATTACTGCACATTGGTGATGATCATACTTTCAAAAAAAGTTTTTTGGATATTGCATTGGTTGTTCAAAGCTTGGCAGAGTTGAGTGCAATGACAGCTCTGTGACAAACGCTGTTTTCGTGCGTGATTTGAGTGAAAATCATTTGTTTACGACAGAAGCCAGCAACGGTAGAAAAAGTAGTAGTCTAAGTATATACCACTAAAATCTACTTTTTAATCCTAAAGTCTAAATAATAAGCTTCTTCTGCTCAAAAATGACTGTGGATCAAAGCAAAACTGTAACTCCAGCTGTTAAATCCTCCGGAAGTTCCAGCTGCCTCAGTTCTGTCCCCCAGAGCTCCTCAGTACACAGCAGCTGTCTGTCAGCAAACAGCAGTTCTGTCCATCTGTTCAGCAAGGTCTTCTACATGCCACAGAATGTTTTCACATCTGACTCTTCAAAATAATGGTTTATTTTGAACAAAGCAGAATTGGTGACTGCTGGGACAATGTATTACAATCAATTTATCAAAACAGTTTTGGCAAGTTTTATTTTGTTTCTGTCAACTTTGAAAGTTTTACCATGAGTTAATATGGTAATCAAACTTGGTTTGGCGAACGAGGAAAAATTAATTGTTAAACTCAGAAGGTAAGACAACCAGTGTAAGAAAAGTTTTGACTTTTTGTGACTTTATTTTTATTATATATTTAGACTAAAATGTAAAAGAGAGTTGGGTTTGAGGTGTTTATACTCCTAAAAACAATCAAAGGCTTTACACGGTAAAACCCCATGCAGTTTCTGTGTGGGTTTTTGCCTGTCTTTCTAATTCCAGGAGAGCAATATTGTAAAACTCTTACTTCTGACGTTAGACGTTACTGGCTCCCTTTTTTTTACCAACAACAGCTCATTTAGTGGGGACTAGAGTTGTCTTATCTGTTGCCCACTCCTTCATCTTTTGTCTTTCTACCTCTTATTCCCCCAACCCTTAATGGTTTGCAGTTCTGGAATGCAGTCAAAATTAAAACATGGAGTTAATGAATCGAATACAAAAAAATTAAAAAAGGCCTGGAAGTAAGCCTGGCAATTTGATGCTGGTGGCTTCAATGAGATGAGAAGTGAGTGTGCTGTAAACATCCACACCTCCCTCTGCTGCAAGATTACAATCAAACAAGGAGAACGTGTCCTGTTTTCATACCAATGTTGACTTTATGCAAATACATGCAATATTAATGCGTAAGTTACTGCATTTTTAATGTCATAGAGAATCATATTTGGTACATAGTATTGTTTTAATCGTGGTAAATCAAGTACTTCCATTCAACCTGCAAGGTTAGCAGCAGAATTTTTTGGATTATGTCTTTAACACTGGCTGTCATATGATGCTTAGCAGTTTTACCTCTTCAAACTGTGGCATTACCACTTAGCTCACACAAGATTTCTCACAAGAGGCTTAAGGGTGCTGGGAGAGTATCATGGTTGCTGCTGGTGTACTGTTGTCTTAATTTCGTATCACCATTTATCCTTTTTTACTGTTACATTTTTTTTGTGACCAATGTTCTTTTAAAAAGACAGAACTACACTTGAGAATGCTTTCCTATCCAAACAACACAGAGCACTTTCAAAGACAAAATGTGGTTGGATTTGCTTGGAAAACAAATTTCTCAGAGAGCCAGTGTCTGGATAACTTCTGGAAAAGGTTAACAGTTGCAGAAACATGATTTATTGTATATCTTCAATGCCTGCTTTGACAGCTGTTCAAAGGGGTGAGTCACACCATTATCAACATATCCCTATAGTTTGCAGTTTGGTCCAGTATATATCTGACAAGGAAAATATGGAGTTTATTGGGACGTTCATTTTCTTTTTTTAGGTCTGACACTCATTAAACTACACTGATGTTGGGACCTCACTACGTGAGTAGACAAAGAAAGGCCATGAGACCACACCTCATTGGGAAATCTGGCCTGAGTCTGAGTCCCAGATGAGACCCTCAGGAACTCAGATAAAGGGCAGAAACTCAATTTCCCAGAGTCTCCCAGATTTCACACCTAGGTGTGAACACAGACAATAAAAACCATCTCTTCCCCCCTCTTCTCTTTCTTCTCTCCTCCTGAGAAGCCCTACAGGGCAGAGGACACAGTCCTCCTTCTCTTCTCAGCAGCCTCACAGGGCAAAGGACTCTCTTCTCTCTTGCTCCTCTCTCAGAAGCCCTCCACGGCAGAGGACGCAGTCAGACAACTTCTCCAGTAGTCCTGCTCAATGCAGATTGCTACACTGCACTCCTCACCAAGAGCAGCGACGCAAGAGCCTGCCAAAGGATCAACCAGGAGTCAGCAAGTTAAGTCAGCACCAGTGGCCAGGACACAAGGTCTGCCAGCTGAGACTTACAAGCAACGGGAGTCACAAACCAAAGTTAGCCACGAGCTGCTAACTTACAGAACAAAGGAGCAACCAGTCCATAGAGACCCAGGGTTCAGAGGGCCAGACCAGCCTGTAACCCATCAGGAAGCCTCACAAACGTGCAGCTTACTGGACTTGACAGAGCAATGCACCAAAAAGGACATCTTTTCCCTCAAAAGACTGGGTAACATAACTGGGCATAACCTAGCATTAGATAGCACAGCTAAACAGAATATTATTCAACTGTTGTCATTGTTTCAATGATTTTATTGGATGTATTCTTGAGCTTTATGTCTAGGCTTGGTTATTGTTAAGTTAGGTGCACATTTCCCACACATATAAGACCAGAGGCACATCCAGTAACTTGCATGTGAGTAACCTGTGTGAAACCTGTGTCTGTTTGATCTTGTGCAAAAGTGAATGTTGCCAACTTCTACGCTGCAGAACTCCAAATCCTTCAACTTTTACTGACTACTGATTAGGACTCTAAGGGTGGTGCCCCGAGGTAGATTTAATGTATATTAAATCCTATATTATTTACTTTAGATAGTCAATCCCAAATGATTAAACCCAGCATAGTTGGAGCCCCATGTGACCCAACACTGACAAACAAACAGCAATGGTTACTATGGTGATTGCACTAAACTGAAGAATATTAGAAAAAGCAGAGCTTTTAATAAAGGGTTAATTTTTTTGGCACTTGTTGTTCTAAGACATGAAAACCAGGAGATGGTCTTTTCCTCAGTGTGAAAATAGCGATAGTGAGGCTGGGGATATAACATCAAACAGCAGCCTGTGGTCCACAGAGATGGTCTGTATTGCTGTCTGCTCAAGATTTATCAATTATTAATTTGTTGTTTTTAGCATCAGAGCTCTACTTTCCCCAAAGGGCCATGGCCAGTGACCTTGATATGAACACATATACATTCAAGAACATGTCCACATGCTGCAAGTACATAATAAATGCACACCATCTGTGGAACTCATTTACTCTTTCAACCTTAAGGTCAGACCAGTACGATAAATAACTGGAGTTGACAAGTTCATCTTCACTTGTTCATGTTTCTGAGTTTTGAAAGTGTTTTTCAGCCTTAAATCCTGACTATGGAAGAGTTTTACCGGTATTTCACATTCTCATCATGGCACCACCTGTCCTGATCAGCTGTCAGGTTGGTAAGGAAACTCGCCTTGATAAGTGTGTTGAGTGCTGAGCTTAGAGAAAGATGGATGAGAGCAAGTAAGAACTGTTCCATATGAAGCTTATAGACTGTTGGGCCAATAAGTGTTTGGACAGTGACAGATTTTTATATAATTTTGCCTCTTTATATCACCACCACAATAGATTTAAAATGAATTCATCAATGTGTAATTTCAGTGTATACTTTAAGCTTTATTTCAAGATGATTAACAAAAATATTGCTTTAACCATTGCAGAATAACAGACATTTTTTAATGGTGTCTCTCTTTGAAAAAGCTCAGAAGTAATTACACAATTGACTCAAAAGCAGTGTTAAATGACCAGGTGTGGCCTGATTTCTTGTCATTCCATCACATCTTAATCAGATAGAGGGTCTGCAATTGATTCCAAATGTTGAATTTGCATTTGATAGCTGGTCCTCTGAACTCTCAGTTTGCAGTTCAAAGAGTTTTTAATGCAGGCCAAGAAGGCCAACATTAGGCTATCAAAACAAAGCAAGCCTAGATAGCTAAAGGTTATGGGGTGGCTTTATCAACAATTCAGTACATTGTTAAAAAGAAGGGATGCACAGGCATGCTAACCAGTACCAAAAGGTAAAGGATAACCATGGAAGATATCTCCTTGCTCAAGAAAATCCCCTTATAACATCTACCACGGCCAAGAATACTCTGGAGGAGGTAGTGAAAAGTGATGGCTAAAGATCCAAACCATTCCACATCATCTTTCTAACATGGTGGAGGCAGTGTTATGGCATGGGCAGTGTTTGACTGCCAGCGGAACCGAATCACTGATGTTTATTGACAATGCTGATAGATGTAGCAGGAATGAATTCTTGATGGTCATACAAACACCTAAATTGTTAATAAGGCTGGATAATAAAACTATCTTGATATGAAATTTATATCAACAACGGTAACAAGTTTTGGAAATTTTTTCTTGATACGAATTGATCTTACGTCCCATCACACGGCAGAAATACACACAGACACAACCAGTCAGTCTGCAGGCTTGCACATCAAAGTACACACCTTCTTTCAAACTGCAAATATTGTTCGAGCAACCAGTGAGAAACTTGGATGTAAGCCTCTGTGTTCCATGGAAAAGTTGGAAAATAAAGAAACCAACTCTTCTTTTTGCTTCTTTGCCTCTGCCTGCTGTTGTGTCTTTTTTGCTGCATGCTGGCACTAAGGATGGCCTGCTGAGCTTGTCCCACATGGTCAGTGGACTGCAGTTAAGAGCAGAGCCCAGAGCAGAGAGAATTAAACAAACTGCAGACTCCGTAACCCTCCAAATCTGAAGAAAATCTTGACAAAAGAGGCAACATAATTTTGATTAAACCAGAGTTGCTGGGATATCTCACAATCAGATTTTTTGCCCTATCACTGAGTCCTAATTGAAAACATCACAAAAGGTTGTATAATTATCGATGTTCATTTTTAAGATTAATTTACCAAGGAGTATACAGAGTTATTTATACTGAAACAGATATAAGCAACAACAGTTTTCTTCATCTTGGACTCATCTGTGGCATTCGCTCAACACTATCTAGACAGATTTGCTGTTGGCAAACCAATAGTTTGCCTGTTAAAGTTTGCTAAGTTGAACTCAACATGAACAAGAGGCACAGTAGTTCAATTTTGCACAAGATATGTGAGACATGGGAGTCCCTTGATGGCAAAGAGGAAACTGCTAACCCACCCACCACTGCAGACACTCAGATTCAGTTTCCAGCATCCTCCTCTGAGCTGGCTGGGTGTCTATTGGAACAACAGTGTTTACAGGCGTGGGAAGCACATAATTATTGTCACTGCAGTGGCAAGTCCTACAAGGACGGTAATCCATGTGGATATGACTAGGAAGAAGAACTGTGAAAAAATATGAAGGACTTGCAGCCAAAAGGAAGTGTCTTAAGCATTACGAAAGGCACTGTCTGACACTTTATGAGAAACACTGAAGTATGAACTAAAAAAATACCCACACAAACATGGAGGGTTTTTTTTTTGCTTCGGCTGAAGATGTTGAAGAGTATCCTTTACATAATTTTTCAAATGCAGCATCAGAACACACTCTTCAAAATTTTAGCTGTCAACAAATGTCCTGCATCCATCTTTGCTGGCTCACTTTTATATACAGGCAAAAATATCTCATGTTCATAGAGTATATATTAATTTTGAGAGAGTTTAAAGCCTTATTTAAAAAGGGTAGATTGAATAAGCCAAATACTCCTTCCAGAAATTGAACCTACCCTGCACTAAAACCATAATAAACACTGCTGTATCATGACAGGCAAGGAAGAACAAGGGTGGGCACTTCTAAAAGCATTTACAGAGACAGTTAAACAATATGAAGACAACGTAACAGCATTGCTTGACTGATTTTTTTCTGATTTACCTTGAATACTTAAGATACTTTGGTGCATGTTATGCCATGAAAACTGGCAATCAAATGTTTTTTTTGAAACCAAGTACTAGGTGAAACAACAGTTAAATGCGGTGACACTGTGGCAAATTAAAGTGAAGTTTATTACTGAAGAAACAAATAAATTTCTTATGGGACTTCTTGTGGTGCAGTCCATAGTGTGAACCAGGTCCAATAATTGGCAGTTTTTCTGCCCAGCTGGTCAAGTATATTAGCTCTTCTCTGTCCTATATGAATCTGATAACATCACAGACTGTCTCTTGGTGCAGTCTAATGTACTCCAGACTTAAAAACAAAAGCCTGTATCTCCTTATCTTCAGCTGGACCAAATAACTTTCCCCTAAAACCATCTGTAAAATATTCTCCCTCAATTTAATTAATTATGAAGGTGACAAAAAAGGGTGATTGGTGACAGGAGCATAATGTGAACATTCTGGCAATTAACTCACCTCAGTACAACCCAGCAAAAAAAGAAAAAAAAGATTTATTTTAAACCTTCTCTTAACTCATTTGTTGTGGTCTGTAATATAATACAGACAAAATTAAATACATCTGCCATTTTTCTAATCTAAGAAGATAGTTTTTAGTTATTGAGTCACAGTGCTTACTTACCAAGGAGGACAGCAGATCTTTATTTGATCTAAAGCATGTGATATAATTAGCAATGACAATGTGCGACTGCTTAGACAATAACTTAACACTGCCTTTGAGCTGTGCAGCATGTGACAGGGGATTCTCATAACTTAATATGATTAAAAAAACAAGTATTGATCTCTGCTGTAACATACTCCCTTCTTAGCCCTTATGTGCCTTTGTCTATCAAAGATGATCACAGAGACACTTTAAACAAGGTCAGCTGGGAAACTGGGCTTTGGAGTCAAAAAACAGTCAAAAGAAAGGAGGAACGAAAAAATTGCTGATGAAACATTAATAAGGATAAAACAAACTTGTAAGAGAAGTCCTTTGACAAAACCACCCTGGGCTTGATGTACATGACATCTAAGTCATCTTCTAGGACTATTTAAATGGGTTTATACAATTTACATCCACAAACTTTACCATGTGAAATACATTAAGCCTACTTTGACTTTGCACAAGCATGGTCCAGAAATAAAAAGCAAATTGGGTTATGTTTTTACCAAAATTGTGGTGTAACTGGTGTCATTTATAGTGTAATTTATTCAATTAGATACTAAAATGCGTAAGGGTGTGCTTTTGACTGCTCTGAGGGTAGTTCCTATGCTTATGAATTAAGCACTGAAACTGCTCTGTTGTCAGCTGAACAGAAATAACACAAAAGTTTTCATCTACTCTTACCATGTGGGAATGTCAAGACCCAGTAGATTAACTTTATTTATGATTGGAATGTGACAAAAATTTCTACAGGGCTGCTGCAAAAAAGAAGTGTTTCAGACAGAGAAGTGCAGCATGGGAGGCTATGACAAATAGAATGTACTTATAAAAAGAGCATGTTAACTAACAGTCTTCTAGTAGATATGTTAAAAAAAACAAAAAACAAAAAAAAAACCTTGAGAACTGGCATAATTTGACCTAATTAACATGCAGGAAAATCAAAAAAAAGGTTTGAATCTTTTCTCCATGTATGAAAACAGCTATAGCCTACCCATAACTACATAAACCGGATAAACAGAAAACATTAATCTTATTAATCTCTGTACTGTAACTTGAAAATATCTTAGGTATGTGAGTCATGTGGACGTACTTATTCCTCTTTACTGATTGAAAAATTGTTGGATTAGTTTTACAAGGAATACTACTGCAAGTAGAGATTGGTGAAAAAAATTACATTAGCCACAATGAATAACTGAAATGAAGAGACATGACACCAGTATGGACTTACCAATTCTTTCATATGAAAAGTCACTCAGTGTCCCTGCAATATGTACCGTATTTTCCGCACTATAAGGCGCATCGGATTATAAGGCGCACCTTCAATGAATGGCCTGTTTTAAAACTGTTTTCATATATAGGGCGCACCGCATTATAAGGCGCATAGAATAGAAACTACTGTAGTGGCTGGGGT
>JAQMCX010000048.1:4897890-4932425 GCA_029814765.1 Acanthurus leucopareius
GGATTATAAGGCGCACTGTCGGTTTTTGAGAAAATTAAAGGCTTTTAGGTGCGCCTTATAGTGCGGAAAATACAGTACTCTTTGGTCAAAGAGTATTTAAATTCATATGCTTCTTTAACAGCAGTCGCAGACACTGGAGGTATCATGATATCATGATTCAAGGGTTCATACTGGTCACTTGACTTGGTTTATAGTGCTTTGTATATTACTTTGACTAAAATCAAATTAATATTAATGTTAGGTCAAACAGGATTTTTAGTTTTTATTCTGAAAATGTTTTGTGAACACAGATGAATTACTGTGCCTTTACAAAACTAATCAAAATGCATACCGAATGATTTTCAGGGAAGGTGTTTTATACTGGCACTCCAAAGTTGGAGAGGAGCTTGGGGTATATCCAAAATATTCAAGAGGGATTGTACTTTCCACAGTGTCTGGGAACGTCTTAAGATCCACCAGAAGGGGCTTAAAGACATGTTTGGGGACAAAGACATCTAAGCTTTCCTACCCAGCCAGCTGCTACAACTAGCCTGACCTGGCAAAGCAGAGAATGATGGATGGATGAGCAGGGTTGGGCATCGAGAACCAGTCCCATCTTGGAACCGTTAAAAAAAATTACAACTTCAAAGGAACTGTTTGGATGATTTGATTTTAATTCTGATAATCAGTTCCAAGTTTAACTTGCACAGGTATCAGTTTCCGTAGCAGCCACTGTACTTTAAGGCGCTTGTTCTGTAGCAACCATGGATCACAGTAAGCAGCGCTCACGAGTATGGCTTAATTTTACACTGAAAAAGCTGTCAGCACAGTGTAATAACTGTGAGACACGTGCTTCTTGCATGGGGAGGATGCATCACGAATAGGAGTAAACACCTACACCTTCATGGTGTACAAATCAAAAAAGAGTGTTACATGTTCGACGTATAGTGCCCGTCTCCCTCTCCTGCCCTGCAAAGCTGGGAAAAATGCCGGGGGAGAAAAGAAGAGGAGTGCCAAAAAAAAAGGACTGCATATTTGTTGAAAAGGCTGCATCACCTCCCTGATGTGGAGGCATCAACGTGCATGTAAGCAAACATGTGAGTTAGGCTAGCAAGCTAGCTACCCAACTCCCTGACCTAGAGCAACAATAACTTCATGTCCTAACATTAAATATTTTATTTGTTTTTGTGTTAAGAGCGATATCATGCACAGATATTCCTATTTTTCTCATCAACACCCACATGGGCTGCAGCTCCAAAAACTGTAAATGAGTTTTACCAAATGCCATGTTGTGTTGAGGAAGTGGCTTTTTTCTTGAATAATCATTAAATTAGAATAAAATATTCCTCTGAGAAATAAGTATGTGACCCATTTCAACTCCACCCCTCAAAGAATTTGAATCAAGAATGGATTGAAAGGAAGAATCAGAATTGGGATCAGAATTGATCAAATCAAAGCAATGCCCAAACCTTTGAATGAGGGTGAAAGCCTAGGATTCTAGAGTCCTGTTAGCTGTTGTCACCAAACATGTTGGATCTAGAATATCTACAATTTGTGCCACAAGCGAAAGGGCAACACCACGCAATGTCCAGACCCTGTGCAGAAACTGCATGGAGTGTGAGTTCACATGTAAAGTAGACTCACATGTTGCCTGGCTTCCCAGTACGACAGAAAAGAACATTTATTCTCAACAATAACAAGACAATAAAAAAAAAAGGTCTTAAAGAATACCACTAAAGCTGCCCACATCATTTGTCAGATGTAGGATACCAGTTTTAACTTTCTGAGCATAAAGGAGCCTCTTAGATGTTACACCGATCCGGCACAGTAACCTTTAAACTTTTATTGTGTTCCAAATCTTCTCTTTCATTTTTTCCTTATAGACTTATAGTAGGTCTGTTCAATTATATATCATGCCATTGCAAAAAGTTAAAAATAAAATGTAAATCAGAAAGATATGCAAAAATATCTCTTAACCAATGAAGACTGTACTCTATTATTGTTAAAGATCTTTTTATTTGCCTTTTTTTCTGGCAACTTAACAAGCTGGTTCCATAGCCAAATTACATGAGTATCTGCTTCACAGGACCTTTCTGCTACTGCCTCTATATATTTAATGACAAGTAGGCAAGGTGCTTCTGGCAAACTCATATGTATTCAGTACTTACTGTGCTCTTGTAGATATTGACAGGGTGCATAGCTTATATAAAATGATGACATACACAAATTCCATGGGGGACCAGGTTAATATGGACCCCAAGCAAATTTGACTCACTTTTAATGGATCATGCACAAGGTCTTGAGGTCTCACTTGTGCTCTTTTTCTTTCTTTATCTTTTTTTCTCTTTTACTAGCTCTCTCCTGCTCTCTCTCTCTCTCACACACACACACACACACTCAGAAAGTCTTTCTCTCCTCCTATCTCTCTTGAAGGCTTCTCAGGAAAAGAGTGTTTACTTTGATAATAGCACTATTTCACTCTCTTGACATCTGCTGACTGGTAATGGCAGAGTTCCAGCCTCGCTCTGTGCTATATTTGATAGATTGTGCAAGTTGATTTAATTGTAGGGCTGAAACAAATTTGTGACTTAATAACTGTTAGCTGGTTAGGTTGCATAATAAATCCACTATATGGAGACGGAAGAATATTCAACTTGGCTACAAATTAATTTTATGCGGAGTAATTGTTTACAACACAACATTTAAATTTTGTTGCGTCTTCTTTGGCAACCCAAAGCGCAACAGATTATAGATTGTACTTGTCAATAGACAAAACCAGCGTTGATTACAGCAACTGACTCCAAAGCCCAGCTCCCATTATTGTGGAGGCCCACATGAATTGAGCAGTATGTCAATCAGAATGCTTAATATAAGCTATGTAACATATGTATGCATAATGCATAGCCCTAGTTAAAAATATAAATGGTCTAGGGAGGGATAACATATTTACATGACATGTCATGAGGAAACATCGTGGTTAACAGCAATAGCACAGGTTGTATTAATAAATGATCAGATTAACATAATTTAAAAATAATGTATTATAATCTTACCACTTTGGTTTTTAATTATTCATCAACAACTTTGGGGAAGGTTATCTTTAGCTGGGCATCAATAACAAAACTTTTAAATCCTTAAAACTTTAAATTATATCTCACGATGCACAAGAAGCAATTTTACAACTGCAGTCTTCCTACTTGCACATGTGTACAATAAGACACTTTATCTTACCTCTCTCTTGCTTTCACTTTACAAAATCTTGGAAACTCTGGGGTTATTGTTAAGATCTGCAGTTTTTGTCTTTTTCTCTGTTCTCTCCACCCCTCTTGTTCTGCGTTTGTTGTCCTGTATACCCTGTCTGTGTCAGTGAGCTAGGTGAGGTGTGGCTGACCTGGTTTCTTCTCTGCCACCTTACTAATCAACCACCTGCTTCTTACCAGCACTGATTGCCACTTCCTCCTGCTGCAGTATAAATACCTGGTCTCACTCTCCACTCATTGCCAGTTCGTTGTTGTAACCTTTGCGATAACCACTATTCCGACAAACTTTTGAAGCTTGTTCTAATCTCTTGCTTCTTTGTATTCTTTGATGATAATCTTTTTTTTGTCTTTTTCCCACCAGCCCAGCCACACTCAACTGCTCTGTTGCCACGCTTTGCCCCATCTTTTGTTTTTCTGCTGCTCACCTCCAATTCCACTCGGATCTCCTCAACACAAACCCCTGGACACCTTTCCCCCCTTCATGCTCCCCTTGGATCCCTCTTCAAGCTCCACTTATTCATTACTCACCTTGTGCATCATTTGCTCACTTTTTGCTAATAAATAGTTGAACTCTTTTTTCCTACCTGTGTGTCTGCATTGTAGCTCTAGTTTCTGTTGAAAGCTCATGCTTAACAGTAGTTAGAAAATGTTCTCAAAACCACACAAGACTAGATAGTTTTAGTAGGTGTCATAGCATTGAAAATAGATTACACTGTACTTCAGGTGTCCATTTCAAATGTTTATTCCACTGGCTTGTTGCCTCTTTGTGGTCAACATTTCAATAAACTGACCACTTTTGAAAACTCGCAGTGGTGCAATAAATATTGCCAAAATATTACTATAGATAAAATTGGCTTCAAGTAGGATAATACTAATACTTAATACTCCTCTCACTTCCTGATCTTAGCAGCTCTTCTAAGCAGATTACATTTTTTTTCATCCCTGTTAAATTCATACAATGAAACAGGCTCTAAATGAATACACTTTGTATTTTAAATACTTCTAACAACAAAAGGAACATATGTGGTCACTATACCTCTCTCCTACTCAAAAACTTTATCTTCAGGTATAATGCATGTCATTATTTCATACCTTATCATTAATATTTAGTTGACATACAGCCTAGCCCTATCCTGGACAGAGGTTGCATGTCAGAGGTGCTTATATCCCTGCATCTTGTTCTACAGCCAAAGAGAATAGGAAGCAAAAGAATGAGCAACATCAATTCTGCATGAACTCAAAGCCTCTCATACCTGTCTATCACTTTCAATGTAGGCCTTACATAAAATCAAATCTGGGAGTGTTTTTCAAGTCATTTTATCTAAGTTATGTGAAGCCAATGCAGACTCTTGTATCAAGTGCCAATAAACACAAAATTAACATGTCAAAACCACTTATCAACACGTTTGGCCATGAAAGCAATTGACACAGGACTTGTAGAGCTCAAGAATTCCTAACGGTGTTTCCTTTGAGATAGCAAACATAGGTTCTCTCTGAGACACACATGCATAACAACATCATAACAACAAATGCTGCGTAAAGGAGAATGGTGTAATAATGGTGCAACCATGAAATTTAGTAGCCATCTATTTGAAGTCACATTAAAGATACCTAAATATATATACATAAACTAATTGCAAAGCACTAATAAGCTTACTCTAAAGGGAAACATGAGAGAAAAGCATGAAACGTTTTCAGCACCACAGAACTGAATATTATATCAATTACATCCAGTGGCATAGTTACCCACTTAGGAATGCAGATTTATATACCAGCTGCACCATTCCAATCGCTGGAAATGGCATATTAATGCCTATTCTGGTGTTTAGCATTTTGCACTGTCCATCAGCAGGCAATGCAGTGATTAGCAGAAGAGGCAGTGCATCGAGACTTGGCTCTGATTCTTCTAGCATGCAGAGACTATTGCTTGGATGCTGGCAACAAGTTGCACTTTGGGCTTTATCAGACAGGGACACTTGCAGGAAAGTGGTCCAAAAAAGTGATCTATTGAAACCATTAACATGGAATGACTTGCAAACTGATCTATTTACAAATATAAAAGAAGAGATCTGACAGGTGTAGGTGTTGTGAAACCATTCAGTAAATTTTAGAAAATGCAACAGCTAGCGAATTGTAACAGTACACATCGGTCACTTTATGATGCAGTTTTTTGCTATCTTCCAGATAGTTTTAAACCCTACTGAGGGTTCTTCAGAAAAGGAGCTTTTAGCCTATTGACTTGAATCAGATTTTTGTGTTTAAGTCATTTTCACGATTTTTGGGCTCTACAGGTATGTGGGCCATGTAGTTGATTGATGTGATAGGAGCCCACAGGATGTTTTCTTTTTAAATTTTTTTAGATTCCCTTTTGTTTAAAATTATTAATTTTATCTGTAAAAGGAAAGCTAAGAAGGGCAAATCCCAAACGATCTCTCTGTCAATATAAATAGTACACAATCGCTGTTGTGCAGAATTGGAATAAAATTAATTAAAATCACAGTTACAAATAATTGTGTAGCCCTGCTAAGAATAAATCTTGACAAGAAACACTGTAGATCTCACTGATGCACTCTAACAGCTTGCAAACAAACATGTTTTGACAGTATCCAATTATTACAGGCACACGATGACAAATCATCTTTACAACACTAAACACTTCAAGAACTCCCTTACATTTTATTGACAGCAATTCAGTGTTTTAGAATACATCAGTCTAATAATCGCAAATCACAAAATGTCATTTCTCATGGAATAAAAACACAGTGGGTGGACTGTGTCAAAAATCAAAAGGGTGGGCATCCTTGTATTCTCCTCTCCTGTTTGATTCCCTCCCCGCAATTTTTTTTTTGCTAAATGGAATTTCCCATGCATTTGTGCCCCAAAATGCTTGACCCAGTTTACTGTTTTATCTTAGTCAATTTAATGCATTAAAGGGCAAATACATAAAATTTCCCTTGATGGAAAACATGAGTTGTCAGAGCTGTGGAAGCAGATTTAACTGTAGCAGTAGAGTGAATTTTTCACACAACCTTAACTCTGTTTAGGAAGCCTCTGGGCCTGTAAACTTCCATTCCATTTGCTCAGTTACCTTTTCTGACCCTCTATACACCGATTAAGAAAATAAAATTACAAATTATAACAAGTGAAAAAATTGTTGTTTACCTTTGTGATTCACAAACATTTTGTTACACATAATGCACTGTTAAGTGCTCTGCTTTTCCGAATAATATGTATCTAGTTGCAGGCTAAGAAGAAATTTTGCTGTAAAATGACAATATTATAAGCTCTCTTCATCTCTAAACATCATGTTCTTATAAATGACAGGAATCAGTAAATGCATTCTCTAATACTGCACGTTCTACTGTGTGTCTTGCAACATTTATCTTTCTAATTTTGATCCTTGTTTTGTCTTCCAAACTGGTGTGACAAATATTCCAGTTAAATCACCCCCATCAAGCGTTTGCATACAGCAACAGATTGACTAATAAAAAGCTGTTTCAGATCTACAGTGAAACAGGAAGGTATTGTTTAAATATTGCATGAACTTGCTTTGTGTATAGCATCCCAAATTGACCTCAAAAACTGAAATACATAATAAATGATTTAAAAATTGTGGAATGCTTTGCGTTGTTTACTAAGGAAAAGCCACCATAAAATTCAGTCTATTAAGTGAAGGCTGCCAGAAACTGTTTTAGCCGTGTCAGCTTATGGCCTTTTTAGGCTGTCATTTTGTCTTTTGGCTGCAACATCTGAATAAATTCTTCCAAGCAAAACTATTTTAAGACCTCCTGTTGTAAACTGTCATCTTTTTGACTGGGTGCCTAAAGGATTTGACATTTTTCAACAATGGTGCACTCTGTGATTTTAACATTCAACAAAGTAAATGTGTCAATCACTTAACAGCCCATTTAAGAGGCAGTCATCAGGACTGGAGGTAGGTGCAGCAACATACTACAGAAAGCTAAAATTATTATTTTGCTTTCTATTTTTCCTTGTCCATGTTTGAAAGCAGTTGTGTGCAAACAGAAGCTTTCCTGATTCAAACCAGACATGACTAAAGGATCATAAAACAGACCAAAATGACTTTTGTAATGCAAGATCTTCCAGGAGGATGTGTGTGATATATATACTACTGTAGATAAGGTACATTCTAATTTTTTGTTTCTTATCCTGTGCCAGTTAAAAGGGAGGGGCAGGGGAGCTCTCTGAGATAGAAGCCACCATAACATTGGCTGTAATGGTATAAAGTGAGGGTGACAACCATGTCTGATCATAAGTTTCACCTGTGTGTTAGCTTATATTTACTGTGTCCTTCTTTCCTTTGAATGCTGGGGATTGAGTATATCACCCTTATTTAACTTAGCCACGATATGCTGTAACTAAGTTGTTAATGAAACAATTTTTTTCAAAACCAATGTTTTCATTTTCTTGTGTCATGTGTTTTCTGAAGCAAGGACTGATGTTTTTTAAGTCTAGTTCAGGAAGAAGTTTTGGGATTACTGTTAATTGTTTTGTCTAAGTCCTTTTGTCTGCTGCCTTAATTTGCACTTAAGTCTTCATCTGACTGCAGTTTACAACAGCAGATATGTAACTATGCATATATAGTAGATGACTTAACTTAGAGGTGTATCATTTGACAAATAAATATTTTGCAAAGTCTTTAATTAGAAAAATATGTCGTTTGACATTATTATTCATGTGTTATTTGGTACACCTCTTTTACTTAAAGCCCATGGTATAATTGAATTTCTAATAATTTTTTTATCTGCCAATAGAATATTTAAGACATACTGGTGTGGTGTAAATATTACTAAGGTCAATACATATTTTGTTATACATAAATAAGAAATGTTCACAGCCATAGTCAAACATCTGCTTTCTACCAAATGCATCATCAAGCAAAACATAAACCCAACATTAACTTGTCTCACTGAGTGTTTACTAATGATGATATTTCTCTTCCTGATGTCAAATCAAAAGCTAAATACAGAGAAAGACTATTAGTTTTGGATCACATTAAACCTGATTTATTCTGTGTCCTGTTAACATCAAAGACTTAGTTACTTTAACTTGACTCCAGTGCAATTTTTTGTTGACCATCATAACCTCGGGAATAACTTGGGTATGTTTGGAATTTAATTAGTATCTATACAGTGTTGTGGGGATTATTTTCCTCATTGGTTTTAGTAGACTAATTTTCTGCCTGTCACACATCATCATGGCCATTAAATGAAAGGCTCATTCTGAGTGTCCAGTAACTGTATCATGCAGACTGATTTGGCCAGCGGAAAAAAAGTTATCTGCTGAGTAATGAAAGCTCAGATTATGATGACCACTGTATCATAAACTTCTACTGAACTCTCAGTGACCTGGTATCAACTTCCAAAATGTGGAGAGAAACATTGAGTGAAGGAGTTCTTCAATACAATCAACACCTTAAACAGAGACAAATTAGTCAAAATTAAAATGATAATATTTCACGATACTACAGCATGAACTTCTTGGCACATCTGCTAAAAGCAAGATGTTTACACAAAATGTTTAATCTACTGCCTAAAATTTTTCATTTTTAGTAGCTCTGCCTCCAAGTGATGACTTGTACATTTCAAAAAGCAGTCAACTGAGAAACTGCTACTGCCACCCCGTCACCTTACCAGTGACTGAAAAAGAGCTAAAAAAAAATTTAAAAAATTAGGGAAAGAAATGAGATACCAAAGTATAAAAGTTTTCATAGAGTGACTGCTGACATCAGACACTTTATATTGTATTATAACCCTACCCTACTTTTTAAGATTTGTAATTATTTTTGGACATCTTATGCCTTTATTGGACAGCGTGGGTAGATATGAAGAATGAGGGGAGTGACACAAGGCATGGATAATAATGTTCCCAGTCAAACAAGGATGTGCATTTAATGCCAACTGGTTAACCTTCAAGATCAGCAGTGCACTGACAAATAGATGAGGCTACTTGACCAATTTATAGTTATGCATAAAAAATGTTTTAAAATCAACCTATACCTGGTTTACAAACTGTTTTACATTTCCTGACACAAACAACTAGTGATGAGTGAGAAAATTCATGTGTAATAGCTGGAAACAACTAACCCAAGAAAGGGCAGATTTCTAGAGATACTATAAAAACTCCTTAAACTGGCACTTTTAAAAGGGTTCTCAATAGCAAAGACTTTGATTCGTCATAACAGGAAAATATAGTTTTAATGACTCTGCTCCTGTTCACTGTGCCAGACCAGGGTCCAGCTATACCTGTTGCCCAAGGGCCAAGTTTATACAGCGCAAGTTGATCAGCCAGATTAGCCTGTGCGGGCCAGGGGCTAAAAGATGCCCACTCTTATGAGAATGAAGTTGACATGAGTTTCTAGTATGTCACCAATGAAGTTTGTCACAGCCAAGTAAAGTTACTTAAAAATGTCTAGTACATGATAGTGTTGAGACTAGACAGAGGTCAGGTTATAAAGGGTGCCATCTCATTTAGCAATCAATCTCTTATATAAGTCACTTCACTGAGGTACTTGTGGCTAGCTAGCCATGATGTTAATTAAATTTAGTTAAACAGCTGTGGTATTACGTTAAGTTTCTATAAAGCTTATTAAGGTTGAGAATACTTAAAAGCTTATCTAAAATATCTGTCATTATTAAAATGACACATATCATATACTCAATCTCTCTTTGAAGCAATTACCTGTATTAATAATCTACTCTATGATTTGATTTATGAAGAAAATAAATCTACTACCACAAGGGATAAGTCAACAGGCTGCTTTTGGGGACATGAACCACAGAACATACTATTAAGCACAAAAATTCAAATGCCAATATTATTAGTGAAGCTTTAAAGCTTTGAACTATGTCATACAGGCCTAGTCAAATATCTTTCTCCGAAACACAGAGAAATTGTTTGTCAAGAAGCCTCATCTATAGTACGGCTGATCTTGGAGGTTAATTCAAAGTGACACCGCTGCTATTATGACAGTATATTTTACAGACTGAGCAGGCATGCAGCTACCAGAGAGGAGAATATGAGGAAAAGGGTGAGGAAGAGAAAGAGCCCTCTATGTGCCAGATAGTCCAGATGGGAAACCAGGCAATTAGCAGTAGAGGGGAGGCCAGGCAGAAGTTCCAGGCTAAAACAGAAGCACTTCCTTTTGTACGTGCCTGCGTTCGTTTGTGTGTGCGTGGCGCTGCCCAGGAGTCACAGAGCACTGCAACGGATGGGATCCAGCAGAGAACAAGGGAAAGTCACACACATCAAACAAACTGTCAAGCTTTAGACAAGAGTCGGAGGGGAACATTTTACCATGCAATTAATTAGGACATGAGGGAAATGGTAATAGCCTGGTGTCATCCATCCATTTAAATGCATCAGGTTCTATTGTTTTATCCTGGATGATTGAGTTAATTTATGTGTGCTTGTAAAAAAAAAAAAAAAAGTTATGTATGCTTGCGCTTTAGTTTTGTTGAATGGCCTTTACAGCACTTAACACTAACAAATTTGGACTAATAAAAATAGGGTTATATTTACATATTTAGGAAATGGGCGCTACTAGAGTCACAGCCTAGCTATTAAGAATTTTAATGTATGTTGAGAAACTTTATGAAAGTGTATTAAGTATTTCTTTTTGTTTTGCTTTTGTTTTTTTTTGCAAAGTTGAAGTAATGGTTATGTTTATGTGTAAGATTCCAGTGAGAAATTTTTTTTAGTAAGAAACATGCTGTCTTTACTTGCAAACTATTTCAACGGACATGTCCCGATGACTGACTCATCACACGGTGGCAATCACATTCACCTGAAGCTTAATACCAGCAAAACTAAAGAGCTATCTGGGGACTATTGTATACCGTAATGTTGGGTCTATTCCATACATGCAACTTGTATTTTATGTCCCTTCATCCTGAAAAGGGATCCATCTTCAGTTCAGAACAGTCAAAATGCTTGTATGTGTTTTACAGGCTTGGCTCAGGAAAGCTGATTCTGGTTACATAGAATATAAAGTGGCAGTCATTACAGCAGCAAATCTTTTAAATATTGATGTTGCTGCAAATAAGTTAAAAATTCTAAAATGGATTTCAAGGTGGGGAGCCACCTCCTCTTCTGTTCCTAAGTTAAAGCATCAAATAATGGCCTTAGCATTCAATTATTGCCCAGTAAGGCGTTTTTGCACAACATTATGATGTCACAGTTAAGATTACCTTTGACCTTTTTGAAAAAAAAAGACCTTGACCTGTAACAACTGAATTCGATCAGTTAGACCCTACACCCAAGTGGCCATTTTTGTGCCAAGACCGATGAAATTCCCTAGAGAAATCCTTAGATGAGAAAGGGTGGTTTATTCTTGTGAAATTTTTTAATCACAGTTTATGAAAGTGTAGCACAAGATTGTATTATAATGTAACATCTTAAACTTTACAAGGATGGGCTGTGTTTTCTTTTTAATATTGACTGTATTTATATGACCCTTTATTTAAAAAAATTTCATATTGTATTACCTTTTGTTTTTAAAGCAATACAATGGGGTATTTAAACATTGTATTTTATTTTGAGATTTTTGTCCAACATAATAGAAACCTCATGTTTTGCAATTACTATGCCCCATCAACGAGATGATCAAACTGTTTTAACCACAAACACATCATTAAAAGCTTTAAAATATTTACATATTTTATTTTCCCTTCCAAATCAGAAAATCACTCTCCTTCGTACAGTTAGATGCAGTGAATGCATTTATTTTATTATAGAGGCCCACGCCTCTTAATTTAGATTTTATAATTTAGTCTTTTTGACTCTTCTGGGGGATAAAATCACACAGACCATTTTAATTACTTAATTAGACAAGTGATTTGCTTAATTATGAATTCTGGGTTTGGGGAGTTGTTTAATTTTTATGAGAGCAGAGGTTAACAATAGTGCCTTTCAGCTTTTAGATGAGAGAAAAGAGGGCAAAGTGTGATTACAACAAAAAGCTGCAAGGGGTGAAAAATAAAGACATTTTTTCAGAAATGGAACATAAAGTATCTTATTGACCTCACCTCTTTTACACTATATTAAAGGCAAACTCTCATGCTGTAATTGCCTTTACTCACTCTGTCTCCCGTTGATGCACAAATGTAATAGAACAGCACAATGGTAAATCTGCTGACACCCCTGCCTCTACTAGACTTTGTGATGATGACAACTACTCCCTTGCCCCTGCAAAGTGCTAAAATGTAAAAACAAAAAGGAATTTCAGCAGACGTTTGACAAAGCAATTTTTAAAACCTGGAGAGGGACAGGAAGAGAGTAAGAAGACAAGACAAATACAAACAAAGGAGCAAAAACACATTGGTGAGTCAGGGGAAAATTGTCTAGAGTGAAGCATTTTGGAGTACGATTATAGTGGGGGATAGTGGATAGTGGAGGAGGATCAGAACAACCATGAAAGGTTTTTTTTTTTTTTAAATGAATCGAGCAAGGTTGAAGAGTGACACAACAGTGCCAATGTCTAGTGTGATGTTTGGCATAATGTCTTGCAGCGCTTTCTTAACAGTAACAACAGCAAAGTGCAGTAATACTCATCAACCAGTCTTTTACCCATCTCATTTATATCCTGATTAATCTTGTTGTCTCGTTGGAAGGTAAGGAGTTCCCAGACTTTTATGTCTCCCCAATATGCAGATATTTAGTTCTTATTTGATTTAACTGCTAACTGCTATAAGCAGCTTTTAAATCTCCCACAAGTGGGTTGCACACTTAAAACCTTTTCAGAGGTGAAAATTGTTATTGTATGAGTGGTAACCTGGAAAAAAATCCTTTTGAACTGAGAGAGTCCCAGGTTCTTTACATTTAGAATCAACACTGTTATGGCAAACAAGACTGGCAAAAACCTACATAGCAAGTTAACTCATGGAGAGACTGAGTTTCTTTGTTAACTGGGTTCTGCCATAAAAGGCTCAGGAGGCATCGCTTTTGCGGAGAGAGCTCCTTTTTCTCAGAAGGGCATTTAATTTAGATCAAAATATTTGCCATTCTATATAATTAAAGCCCTCCTTTTTTAAGTGGGGCATTCTAATGAAAGGACTGTGTAGGTGGGCAAGTTCAGGATATATCATTGTGGTGACATAAATATTTTTTGGCTTCATGGGAAAAATGAGTGTAGGATATATAATCATGACAGGATAAAGGTGATGGAAGACACAAGGAAAATAATAGAGAGCAATGGAGAGCAAAACAGGAAAATACAACCCCCTGCTGCGTCACAGAGAGATGAATAGAAGGATGAAGGTCTTCATCTAACCAGCAGGGAAGAGAGGACAGCTGGTGAGACCAGCTAGGTTTCCTGTCGATTAAAAAAATAGAAGGGGTCCTTTACACCTCTTCAGGTCTTTGGCCCACACAAGCAAGTCCTTTCAACTCCAAAATATCTAAAACACAGTTGGACAGTGTTACATCATTTGGTATACTGAGATCAAATATCTATTGAAAGATTCTTTGCTTTAACCTGTCACTACTGTGAAATGAATGATGACTAAAAGTAGATTCAGATAACATTTATATCACTGAGGACAGATTTTCTCAGTTCTTGAAGTACATACATTTCTACAAACCTTATGGTAAGTCCTAACAGATAGACAAATTTTGTGATATAATAATACCAGAAATTTATCAGTATCAATACAAAATCCCATGAAACGGCAGGTTAAAATATCTATTGCCATATATGCTGCCCCTGTCAGGTCTGAGAGAATTGCATCCCAGTCCCTGGTACCGAAGGACTTGGCACCAACGCATCAATTCTTGTGTCATCCTGAGGACAGATACATTAATCTCAAGTTTGAAAAGGAAAAAAGACAAGATTTTCAAAGTGGGAGTAAGAAGGAAGATAAACAACACTGACACAGGGAACAACATTAAATAGGCCAAAGAGACAGAAAATCATACAGAGCGGAAGGGACGAGTGGGGAATGAAGATAAATGTGATTGTGTGGTGGGAGGAAACATGCGTAGGAAGAAAGAGCTGTTTTTAGTTCAAACAAACTGATTCATTACTAGATCTGAGGTGGCCATTGCATTTACCCAAACAGGAGGCTAGGAGAGAGAAATGGGAGAGGAGAAGGAGGAGCAAAGGAGGTTAAGGTGAAAGAAATAAGCAGAAGAGGAAGCATTTCTAAAGCTGACAACACTGATGGCTGTGAAAGATTGAGATGGAGTGACTTGATGAAAGGATGAAAGAAGAGAAGAGGGTGAGGAGGAGGGAGGCGCCGGCGAAGAAAGGCACATCATGTTGGAGATGGAGGAAGAAAAATGACAGTCAGGAAGACAGAACGAAAGGCAATAAGAATTCATGTTGGCAGCTGATGGAAGGTTGAATGTCAGGTTGGCAGTCATTTTTGTAAACAGCATAACTGCATGCTCTCGTCTCATCATTTCTACAACTGAGAGAGAAAACAAGCAAGACGGATGAAAAGAGAAGCGTAGTATGTACCTGACTGAATCAAAGACTTGCTGTCTGAGCCAGTCACTTTTAAGGTCATAGAGATTATGAATGCTACAGATTAGAAACTGTAGAACTCAGAGAAGAGGCCCAACAGAGAAGAGTAAAAATTAATTTGTGACACAGGGAAAGGTTTCAGTTTCAGTTCTCTTACGATTTTAAAACCTAAACCCATGAGGAAAAAAAAAACAAAGAGTACCATTACAGAGTGTCACATTAACTGACAGTGGTTTTGTAACTAACTACTGAACATATTTTGTAACTATCTCCACACAATTACATGTTTATACTATTTTCTTGGCTGATATGCATTTTATAAGTTATGAACACATGAGCCTTATATGACAAGTTGTGAAATATTGATTATTAATGTATTTTCTACATTAAGACTGAGGCATTTCAGGTTGGGTTTGAATTTGTTTCTATACTTAACATCTAAACCCTTGATTGTTACGCTATGGGAATCGACTAACTTCTGAAGTCAGCCTCAAGTGGCCATTAAAGAGAAACTTAATGCATCTAGGAAGCAATATATTATATCAACGTATATTTGGACCACTTATAAAGTAATCCAAGTCAAAATTGACAAACTCTTAAAAACTTATCTATAAAAATTTGCAAACAAACCAAGGTACTTTTATAAGCTCAAAACTATGTTGTTGAAGCAGATCAAGGCTATTTGTGCAAGAATGTGCTCAGCCTGGGGTCATAAAGCTGCAGCCTGCTGGGTCCAGCCTTTTACTTCTTGCTGCAAAACACTGCCCCGGAGTGGGAGAAGTCTGTGGGAGTGACCTTTGGTGCAGCAGAGCGCTCCACTCCCTGTCTGAGTGTATAAAGGTTTTATGTTAAGGTCAAGTGTATGAGGCTCATATCAGTTGGGTCCCACTGGCACAGGATGAGAGAACTCTGCGCTGCATACTCTAAAAAAAAAAAAGGATCCCAAAAGCCAGAAATGGTTCCAGCAAAAACTTACCTAAAAACTGACAGAGTACATAACATGAGCAGACAATGTTCGCTACAGAGCAGCAACCACTAGCTGCTAGTCTTGACAGAAAATGAATGGACATCTAATTTAAAAATAAGATCTCTTTTATTTGTAAAAATAGTTTCTCAATTATAGATCTAAAATTGATAGGTCTCTTCTCTTGAGATTTGAAAAAGGGGGTTGTTCTTTTTTCAACGAACCTTTACTCATACAGATACCTGATGTATGACAGTCTTTTAAAGCTGGGGTTGGTAATTCTGGAAAGCTGGCAAAATCCAAAAGTAGAATTGCCTCAAGGATCTGTCTAAACCCTCCCCCTGCCCTCAGAGGTCCTTCCAAAAACACGCCCCCCTCTACATGCACAAACTCTGCTGCATCACAACTGCTTCATATCAGAGTTACAGGCTTTTACAAGTTACTGTGGCTGTGGTAATTTTTGCTTTTTCTCTTCCATTATCCAGTAAACTTGCAATAACATATCTCTAGCAGCAGTAGCAGCAGTGGCAGTGACACACACTGAGTGCAGGCTGGTGCACAGTACAGTAGAGTACAAACAGGGAGACAGGGTGACATTTGATTGGATATTTCCAGGCGGTCTGCCAGGCAGTGATTGGTTTTTACAGGATTACAGCAGTTACAGATGACAAATCTTTTTCAGACTTTTTTTAGAGCTCATAATTTATTTACTGCTGTTGGGATGTAAAGACCATTTCAACCAATTTAACAACTAGTGTATGCTGCATAAAATTCCCAACCCCAGCTTTAATAAGGGCCTTTCTCAAGGTTGGACAGTGAGGCTGTGTGTGTATGTGTGTGTGTGCATATATATGTGTGCTCATGCTGTTCAGTGCTCTTCGTGGGCAATGGGCTTGTGTGCATGTGTGCCATTCCAGACTCTGCTTTCACTCCTACTGAGCATTGTGTGCACATGCAACATTTGCTTGCCTTCATGGTGAGAAGCAGAACGAGAGCCATGGCTGCTAACGTTTTCATGCGCTAACCTTGCAGAACGCCCACAGCTTGCTGAAAAGGCAGACGCACAGTGCAAAATATAGCATTATCTTTGCTTACATTGCCGACAGTCAAGGTAACCCCACTGACACCATAAAACCTGTGTGTAAAGTTCAGTTGGTTAGCTAATATGATAAATGACATATTTACATGCCCCCATACATATACACATATAGAATGATGACCTCCGTTCATAAGGAGGTATATTTTGTAGTTTGTGTTCAGTCTACTGCACTGCTGTACCGTGCAGGCTATAATAATCCTGGATTTGAGCTCTGGTTCAAAAAGTACCCAAAAGTCATACTTTAGTACAAGTTAAATCATCTTGGTAAAACATTACTTAGTTAAAGTGAAAGTCACCCAAGTACATGGTACTTAAATAAAACTCTTAAAGTATCTAATATTAAATTTAAAGAAGTTTCAAAAGTAATTTTCTTGTAACAAATGTACTAAAGTATCAAAAGTACAAGTTCTTTTTATCTTTTTATATTAATCCATAACTTTTCCCAGTATTTTAGGTTTATTCTATGGAATCATTTCGGTATCATTATCGAGATATTTTGGGTAGGTATCGTAACGAACTCATAATTTTGTATTGTGACAACACTAGTAAAAGCAATCATGTATAAATACAGAAGTAAAATTGTAGGTTGAATAACAGCTGAGGGCAGGCAAAACCTACAGATAACACATTAGCAGAAAACTCTGGGAGCAGTTCAATATTTAAAATATTCATTTTTGTTACTGCAAAATATTTTTTGGAGAAAGCTATGTTTGCAAAGTTGGAAATATGTATTGCAGTTCTTTTTTTACCGTTATTTTTTATGACAGTAAACTTTATTCTAACAAATAACAAACAACCCCTTGAGTCTCCTCTGAAACAGTCATTATCAGGATGCTCTTCATACTGGCAGCACCGTCAAACTATATGTTGCCCTGAATATCAATATTAATCAATATGAACAAGAAATATTGTGAGCATATTTTTGCCATATCGCTCAGTCCTCCTGAACTTACATATACATAATGTTGAAAATGTATTAGACTTTCCTTTAATTATACAGTGTTTTTACTTATACTCACAAAAGTTGCCTGTTGCCTACAGTACGGGGCGCTGTTTAGCTCAGTCAGTAGCCTTCCATGCGGCGGTCACGAGCTCGACTCTGGCTCCGACCATTTGCTGCGTGTCACTACCCCCTCTCTATCTCCCTGTTTCCTGTCCACTCTTCAGCTGTCCTATACAATAAATGCAAAAAGCCCAAAAAATATAATTGAAAAAAAAAAAAAACTGCTACAGTACAGCTCTGTTCCCTATTACCTCTGCCAGAATCAAAAAGCACATTGTGACATTCTTCAGAGCTTCAAGATGGACTCAGAAAGATGATGAACAATGAAAACTAGAGTGGCAAGACCAGAGAACATTGCCTGAAAAGGAGTGAAAAAAGACAAGGGGAGAATGAAGGACTGAAATCCTCTCTTTTAAAGGATAGTCCTCTGAAACGACTGTGACATTTCTAAAGGCCAGACTTCCTGAGAGGCACTGACTCTTCCTCCATTAGGGTAAGGCACTTCATGATTACACATATCAATAACATCTGAGCACAGACACTGTGCTCTAAATGAACTATGTACCATGTTTGTTCACTATGTGAATACATGTTTGCGTGTGTGTGTGCGCGTGTGCAGGTGTGTGTGTGAGAGAGTCTGTGTGTTTGTGTGAAAAGAGATCGAAGGATGTCAGCCATCTGGCTCCAGCATTTCTGCATCTCTCTTAAAGGATGTGCTGGTCAATCAGTTGACCTAACCAAATTAACCAGGACAAACAGGATGTGTCTTTTCTGGCATTTACTGTTTCTGGGAAATTTTGCAAAAACTTGCACACATTTGTGAGTTCAGGTGATAAACAGTAAATGACCAAAAATTGTACAATTAGACACCCAAAGACACACCTACAATGAAAATTTAAAGTGTAAATTGTAAATTTATTATTACTATTGCATATTATTATTATTATTTATTGTAAATTTAAGCCGTTTTTTTTCAGGGATAGCAAAAGGGTTACTTAAAATCATTAGTGTTTGCAGATACTTGTTCCCAATCCACCTTGTCACACTCAGGGTGGGAATCCTTCAAAAGAAAAATCAAACTGAAGTTTAACTGACTACATTGCTCATCTAGAAATAACATTAAAGGCCATGTCAGGCCAAATCAGACATTGTGCCAATGTAGGCTGGCTTGTGTGTTGTCCTGGGAGTGTCTGCCCATTTGCAAATGCAAATTAACATCTTTGTACTCCCTTATGGCAGCATTGCTTGGCTCTGCTCAGTCTGATCAGCTGATTGGCCACTGAAGCATGACATGGGGTTCTGTTTCTCCAAAAGTTGACTCTGCCTCAGCATTTCACAACACCACAGCCAAAACAGACTATCCACATTTAAATTAACAGAAGAATTTGCATTTTCAACATTCACCCGATTCGGTCTGAATCAGGCTTAAGCAAAATGCTTTGATTGAGTAATTTGGGAGTGACAGAGGGTTTGTCTTTTAGTTATTTGGAAAAAAAAAATTCTCTCTAGGTCGCTCATTTACACATCAAGAATTTACTGAGCAACTTCAACATTAATTCGCAGTCAAGTTTGAGGTCTCCTGTGTTCCAGTTTTCCAGGAAATAAGTTCATTTTCCAGGTTAACTAAGTGCTGACCAAAATGCCTCTTGATGCACTTCAATAAACTACTGCCAACCAGAGAAAGGAAGTATGACCTACAACCAATCAGAGCAAAGCCGTTACAGAAAAATTAACTAAGTAAGGATTTTTTTAAAAATTCACTGTGCATTTTAGAGTAAAACATGACAAAAAATTTTAGGTTCTTGTTTTATTCCAACTGGTTCCAGGTGCAGGCTTGGGAGTGGTAGGTTGGGTGCCGGCATTTGGGGTTGCAACACGATTGAAAAATGACAGTATTTTGGCTTTGTTTTCCTTCTGTGATCAAAACTCACGTAACATGAAATGCAAATTGTTAGCAAGCAGGTTTTTGTATATAAAGTGAGAGTAATCTCATGCTGTTGTTGTTGAGCATGAGGACAAAAACAATGGAAAACATGAGCTTGTTTTACTGCTGCATCACATGTATTCTTAAATGAGAAAATCAGCTACTTTAGTGTTGTCAGGTTACCAACATTTCGGTACCGGTACCACCATGTATTTCAATACTTTTCGATACTTTTCCAAATAAAAAGAGAACACAAAAAATGTTATTATTGACTTTATTTTAATAGAAAATCTTAGAACTATAACTATGCATCAGGTCTGGGTGCTTGTCCTTCAAGTGTTTTGCAAAGTTGGAAGTGTTTCCACCCTTTGCCAGACATGTTTTGTAACACCGTTTGCACAGTGGTGTTTCGGTGTTAATGGCTTCACCGTGCTCATTTTTTTTAAAGCCCAAGTAATTCCATATAGCACTTCGCGCACCTGGTCTATCTACGAGTTACGCCGTGGTGAAGGTTGCAGCAGCTGCCATTCCCTCCCTGCTCCTGTCTCTCTCTCTCTTTCTCTCCTTTATCTCTCTCTGTCGCCAGACTCTCACTCCGTTTGCTGCTCCACGCTACTCGCTCACTCGCTCGCCTGCTCCCTCACTCACCTCAGCTCAAATTACAACGCAGTGCCGTCATGCGGCAACGTAAAAAAAAAGTACCAGTACCAGCCAAGCGCAGTATAGTACCGTTTTAAATGACTCAGTACCACGGTACCAATTTAGCACCGGTATACCGAACAAGCCTAAAACGTACTGACTGTCCTTCCCCTCTTTTTTACCCACAATGGCATTGATGGCGGGCAAAGAAGGCTCTCTTTTGTAAGAGTAGGAGCTTTGTCAAATGAATTAATTCTCTACCACAGAATTTAACTGCATGGCAGAGTACAGTGCTGACTTATCTTGTCTGCCAGTTATTGCACAGCAGTAGGCAGTAACATACATGTACATACATACATAGCATAAACAACAGCACTATAAGCAACAGATATCAAATTAATTTAAAAAATACAATGATGATTTAGTGTAAAACTAGAATAAAGGCCTGAACTTGTAAATATAATTTTTTTTCTAGAATTTGGGATTTTTTGGCCAGTGATTACGGTATTAAAAGCAAATTATTGAGATTTCTTGGGGAATTTTTAATCTTGCCTCTGTTATCTTCCAACCTTGTGCTCATCCTCTAGCTGTTATGATAGATGCCTTTAGCAAGAATAGATGGTTGAGGGGCTGAGAAAAATAGGGACCTGATGCCAGAACACAAGGGGGTTTTGTTGTGTTGTGGTTAACTTGTTTAAGACACCAAATTACCCTGAGAGACAGGGGGAGAAAGAAGGACTTCCAGATTAAGTCGAAAATTACATTAAATACACAAGACAAAAACTCTAAAGAAACCTTTGTTTGACTGTAAAACATTTTGCTTTTCTTTAAATTGACCACAATATTCATCCCTTTTTAAAAAGTAAACCAAAATGACAACCACAACTATCTAACCTGCAGACAAGACTGTTATTAGGAGGCTGGTGAGTTTACCACATACACAAACACTCCACTCCAGTAAGCAAGACACACACTCAGAAAAGATCAGGAAATGCATCATGGGGAGAGGGAGGCCCTAAGTTGTGGAAAGGTGTGTAAAGACTGGTTGGAGGGCAGTAGAGATAGCTGAGGTATTGTTTTTGATGGAAAGTGGAACCAGCTTTTAAAACACTCAATTGAGTAAGAGTGGGTGCCACAAAGGCTAGATACTGCAATCTTTTTGAGCTACTGGTACGATGATGGTTGTCTTGACACAGGTAGGAACGCTCTCCTGAAAAACTGATATGTTAGAAATGTTTGTAGTATGATCCACTTTATTAGAACATGCTATAATGCAGAGCCAGTGATGTTATTAGGCCCAGCAGTTTCAATCAAATTCTCTCTAAGCAGAATTCTTTTTCCATCGGCTGTGGTTACTGACAACAACTGGTTCTCTGGAGGCAGAGTAGCCAGTTGACTCTTTCTTGAAGAGATTGGAGAAGGCATAAAATATGTTTGATTCATCTGCTAATGTGATCTCACAAATAATCACACAATGGAGGTTATCCTGCTTTTGTTGCCGTTGATGTTCTGAATCACTTGCCACATATCTCCACATCAGTGACACATTTGCTAATTTTCAAAGTCGATGTTGATGTATATACATTGATGATTTTTTCTTGGATGGCACTATTGCTTAATATATGCCAGCTTTTTCCCTGAATACCGTCATCAAGTCGTAAGGAGAGGCTAACCGTAGGATATTCGTGGACCTTATCACATTCAGTAAATATAATCCATTTCTGTTTGTTTGTTTGTTTACATAGCCTTCGCTTTGCTCGACTTGTCCCACTGAGATCGGGGTACTTCTTTACAAGCTGCCGGCAAGACTGGCAGCAATAAACACGTGGAGTTATCTCACAATTAAAAATACCTGGAAACTGCAAATAGGCCTACCTAGTTACCTAATAAAGCTCTAATTGTAATTCAATGTGCTTATGTCATTGTTCTTACTGCTAAAGTGCGACGGTGGACACAAAAACAGTAACGATACATTTAACTACTGACGTTAGTGAAGTTAGCCGAAATGCTAGATGCAGCAGTCATGCTAGCGGTGTTAATGTTGCAATGTTAGCGTGAGCTAAGGGTAGCACGGGTGCAAACAAACGTTCAATACAACAACTCAACGCCAAAGTGAACTGCTTACCTTCAGGGGGATTTGGGATATCCATGCTTGGCTTCAGATGACGTTAACTGAATTCAACAAATCCATATAGAACCAGCTCGTGTTTTGCGTCATTAAATGGCTTATGAAGTTGACAAAAACACTCAAATTGCCCGAGTCAGAGACACCGGAAGTATTATCACAAGGAAAAAGCGCCACGAAAGAACAGCTCTCCAAATTGTCAACAGCGCCACGTTAGGTTAGGTGGAGGATAGCCTCTGCACCCCCACCCACCCCATCATCACTCTCCTCCTCCTCCTCCTTCTTTTTCTTCTTCTTCTTGCAGCTGACTTTTAAGATGAATACTGCTATGCAAACACAGGACTGATTAAAAAAACTACCTGAGTTTTATAGTCCAAATTCCCCCCTCCTCTCTTAACACCCCTTGCATTTATAGATTTTTTTCAGATTTAGGGAAAAGTCATGGTGATATCACATTAATATCCCTCTGCTTTTTTTCCTGTGGTCCACCCAAATCCCTTACCCTCAAATCCATACTCCCAACAATCCTTTAATTCTTTCCTGGCTAGGTTCTTGCTGCCACATCCCTGTAAATTCTGGATCCCTGAATTCAGAATCATTAGTTTATCCCTTCTCAAATCTGTCAGAGCTTCCCCTTCCTCTACCTGTATCTCATTGATGGGAGCTTTTCTCCTTGCACCAGTGCAGATTCTAAGTGCTTTATTTAGCACTCTTTTTTAGCTGTTGAAATTAGTCTTAGCTGCTGCTCCATATATAAAACAACCACAATCCATTGCTGACCTCATTAAAGCTGTTTATATACAGGAGTAATTCCTTGCCAGCTCCCAAGTCTGGCCCAGTGAATGCTCTTGATAGGTTCACTACTTTTTTGCATTTAGTTTCCAGTTTTCCAATATGCATTTTCCATGAGTCTATTTCATCTAACGATATTCCAAGATCTTAAAATATACAGACTTTCTCCATAGACTGGCCATATAGTTTGAAACTTGGACTATCCAACCGCCCTTTTCTTGCTAAATACAAAGAGCAGAATTTGCTTGGAGAGAGCCGGTTCTCCTTTCGCTTTCGCTTCCTTTATTTTATCTGCTACCCTTGATGAAATGTTCCAGGTGTTTTTTGAGCATTCCTCAACTTCCATTTGTTGCTTCTGTCCCAAGGAAGGGAATGGCAAATCATTGTTTTCTGTTCTTATTTATATTTTACATAGCATCCCAACTTTTTTGGAATTGGGTTTCGTATTTCTCGGTGTTTTTAGAGTTTTATTCTGCTCTTTTACAGCTTTTGTGTACTCTCAGTTCCACCATGGTACCAGTTTCTTAGTCCCTCCCTATTACTTTGAGTGGTATACTGCTTAAAGCCACACTTCTCATTGAATGTGTCGCCTGAAAGCACATTCTACTACGGTACCATCCAATGTAACTGATTTTGCTAGTTAAGTACATACTTCTTTAAGTTTTCCCCAGTCTTCTTTTGCACAGCACCATTTCTCTATTTATTTTTTTCTATATTATCTGCAGCTACATTGATAGAGCATATTGTAAGGAAATGATCACTTCCAATTGTAGTGTGGTATCTTCTGTAGTGATGCTGTATAGATTATGATGAAGAAATCTCTGCTGACACCGACTTGATTGCATATAAAGAAGTTTATTACAAAGAAGTACAGTATCAATCAGGCGTTCCGGACAGCCTGAGAGAGCATTTAAAGCCAATATGAATCCCTGTCATACAGCTCAAACATTTCACTTATATAGGCCTGCCAAAGCTTTCATCTTACCCAAAAAATCCAACTCTAAACAGGTGGAACCTTTCCTATCATTGTATTCGATATGTGAAGGTTTTGTCCGCTCCATGAACCCTGCATTTGACGGCTCCCACCCCTGATAATAGGAAAAGCATTAATGCTACAAAGCATCTACTCCCTTCGGCCAAGGCCATGGTGACACTGGTACAAAGACGTCTACTCTTGATAACAGGAAAATGCCTCAAAGGTATAAAACATCTGTTCTCTTTGGCCAAAGTCACAGCGGCCCTAGTACAAAGAAATCATTCCAGATCACATAAGGTTATAGCATAAAATACCACAGTAGAAAAAAAGTTGATAGAGACATCCTCAACAATCCACTCACATGAGCTAGCAAGGCTAATCAATTCTAGCATTAGATCGATATATGACATTGGATTGGTTTGTATATCAATTCTTCATTATTGTCATTTAGACAAACTTGCCTTCTCATATCCATTAATTCTTCTAATACATCTCCATTCTTATCTGAGTGGTCACTACTTCGTAAGCTATTGTGTGAATTAAAATCCCCACACCAAATTTCTTTTACATTACCAAGTTGAGGCCTACTTATTATCTGTTGCAGTGTTTCTATATTTAATGTCTTCCATGGATTATAGAAGTTTACAATAACAAGGTTACCATCTGCCCTACATATTTCTGTGACAACACACTCCAAATCTGTTGCATTATTCAACCTTCGATCAGTTATTCCATCTGAAAAAGTGGAACATCCTCCAACTTGATTATCTTTTCTATCACACCTTGATGAATCATATCCATGTATTATAAAATCTAGATGTGATTGCAACCAGGTCGCGCTATTCCATTGGAGTGACTGTAATACCACTAAAATCGTAATCAGCACACTGAGAATCATACCATTAGGCCTTTTAGCTGTCAACATTGCATGTATTTCCTCTGCTCTCAGGTCATTAATAGGGGGTTCCCAGGAGTTCCTTAGCAGCCTTCACCACTGTCTGAATCCTGTGACTTTTCTTAGCTTGTTGGGTGGCAGCATTTACAACTTTGCATATGAAGGCAACAAACTCTTTTTATTCACTAGCATCATTTCTTGTTGTTTTCTTGTTTCTTTTTCTTTTTTTTTACATTACCTTTACTTTTTTTCCATGTAACAACTAATAAGCAATAACACTGTAAACGTAAAAAAAAATTACAGAAAATACTTAAAAATACTTAAAAATAAACATTCATTTCAGGATAATAGCATCAGCAGATATCATAAGTTAGCTCACAAAAATCTTACAACACACGAGCAGTAAGTACAGCAATGTGTCTGTCTGCAGCCTTTTCTTTAGTATAGTAGTTACCAACAACTACACGCCAGTCTGAGAAAACTCCTGCCAGTAAGGCCGGCCAGAGAAAGGCAACACTACTGCATAATGTAGCTGCAAAACCGTGATGTTTTCAAGAGCCTCAGTGAATCACAGGATTGAGGCAGAGCAGTCATAGAACAACAGAGGAAAAACTAGAGGGAGTTTTTGACCCGGTTTCACCTGAATTACTGTTATGTGAGATGTAGTAACGTGGATCGTAAGTTTCTGTTTTGAAACCGCGGCCGTGGCAGCTCAAAGTTAAGTAGTGCAGCAACAAGCTACAGCAGGCCGAAGCAGAGAGCCCAGCCAACCTGTCACACCGCACCCTAACATTAAAATGATCTTGAAACTATTTGAAGGTAGAAAAGTTACATATTGCTGCTTTAACACACTGGGAACAGTTTGTCAGAAAGTCCTTGATCCAGGTGCAGATGGTGGGGAGAGGGCCCAGGTGGAGAAATTGCTGACTAAGATGTCCAGGATGGTTGTGTTAAATGCCGAGCTAAAGTCAATAAAGAGCATCCTCACATAGGTCTGCCAATGTTCCAAGTAGCACAGCCCAGAGCTGTGAGGATTGCTACGGTGATAGCATTTTTAGTGGACCAATTAAGTATGTAGGCAAACTGATGAGGATCAAAGGAGGAGGAAGGTTAGCTTTTATGTGATGCCAGACCAGTTTTTCAAAACAATTCATTACAATTGGAGTGAGTGCAACTGGCCTGAAGTTGTTACAGTCTGTAGAGCCTGTTTTTTTAGGAACAGGAATGATGATGGCTTTCTTTAAACAGGAGGGGATGGTGGCATGTGACTGGGAGATGTTGATGATCCTGGTAAGAAGACTAGCAAGTTGATCAGCATGAGACTGGAGTACTTTGTTTGGCACCCCATCTAGTCCAACAGCTTTCCTAAGATTCACTGATCTCATCACACGCCTTACGTCCTGTTCCTGCAGTGTGACTGTGCGTATGTCAGAAGCAGGCAAGAGCAGAGAAATTGGAGCAGACCCGTTAACCTCAAAATGGGCAAAGAAGCAGTTCAGCTCCTCAGCCTCAGTAAGGGGTGGAGGTGCAGTATTGTTGATAATCTTGAAAAATAGTAAAACATCTGCATACGTGATGAAACTGTCCAATTTTAGCATATTTTGTTTGGAAAGAATGGGAAAATGGTAATACTATCAGGTTCTCTCTTTCCAAGATTTTTGAGGCTTGTTGTAAAGTGACTTAACATCTCCACACCTACTTAGGAGACATGAAGATTTACTGTTTTCTTAACATTTGCCCAGCCTACAGTAAGTTATCTCTGCTTGTATAATCAGTATCTCTGGCACCTCTCTCTCTTTTTTCTTCTTTGTTGCCCCAGCTAAAACAGCTAAACCATGTCAATTAGATGGAATATCCAATAACAGAATATCATCCCATTTTAACTCTTATTTGAGCAACAAGAGTTCAAGGAAGATGTGGCTATCGTTCATCATTTTAAAGAGGGCCCTCAATGAACCTCTGTCCCATTGAAACAGATGGGGATGTGGCACACACAGTTGAGCAAGGTGGACTTCTCTCTTTCCAATTTTGATCTTTGTTTTGAAAAATTTGTTTTATTATCTTCTCTTGCTCTTGTATCCCACAGTCATGATCCAACCTTGCTGTGACAGGGGTGTGGCTTGAAGTGGGCGTGGTATGAAGCGCTGCAGATTGCAATGGTAAAAGCACCGGGATGTGAAACTCTGTGGACCAGAGTGAATTTCCTCTGGCTGAGGTTGGAGGGATGGCGTCCCAGGGCCCAGGAGCAGTTTTTTGAAAACAAGTATGTAGCAAGTCACTCAGAGGATGATCAAGGTGAATGGAATGAGGTGAAGTTAAAAAGGACAAGGAAAAATAAAATTTGGTGTTAAACCACAGTGAGTCAGAAAGCCAAAATGGATCGAAAAAACTTAGGAAAAAAAAAAGAGAGTGAGGGGTGTTAAGTTATTGTTAAGTTTTGAGAGCAATCGACTGGCAACTTACATCCAGTGAAACTCATAAAGGCTATCAATGAAAAAACTGGACTGATATAACAAGCAAGATTTTTTAAAAAAGGGCAGAATGTTGATAGAAACAGCTAATAGAATAAAAAGTCACTAAAAATTAGGATGCTTAATAATGTTTGGATTGTTTTCCAGGGACTAATAGCAAAGTACGTGGCATGATTGGTGGAGTCCCTTTAAGAAATGAGTTTGGAAGAATTCAAGAAAGAGGTTAAAGAAGGTGGCGTGATGGTAGTAGAGTGACTTCCTACCAGGTATCAAGGTAAATTGGTTGATAGTTTGTCTGTTCTGCTTCAGTTTGAAGGAAACATGCAACACAAGGTGATGAAAGGGTGCTTTTGCTTTCATGTCAGAGAATTAAATTCTGAGCCATTATGTTGTTTTAAATGTCAGAGGATTGAGCATGTTGCAGTTCAATGCAAATCCAGCTCAAGATCTGCAAAGTGTGCTGGTGAGCAAGATTATGGACATTCTGCAGAAAATGCCAAGTTCAAACACTGTAACCTATCAAGGATGTGAGGTACAAAAAAGAGAAAATAAATTCAGAGACTTAGAAAACAAAACAAAGTATCACATGCTGAAACCACAAAGCAAGTTTAATTTGGCATGACAGTGAATTTACATGCATCAGGCCCAAACTCTGAAATGGAAAGAAAATTCCACAAAGCTGTTAATGAGGTTGCAAGATGGGCTATGATGTGGGGATTTAAATTATCTGTAGAAAAATCCCAAACTGTCATCTTAACAAGAAAGAAAATCAATGTAGATATTTGTCTGAAATTACAGTATATAATCAGCATATAGAAAGAGTGGAAACTTATAAATTCTTGGGATTGTGGTTCGATACATTGTTGACATGGAGATGTAATATTATATAAAGTAGAAGGTAAATGCCAAAAAGTCTTAAATATTATGAGACAACTGAGAGGCACTAGTTGGGGAGCAGATAGAGCTGCTGTTAAAAATATTTACAGTGCATTAATTCAATCAGTTATAGATTATGGATATGTTGTACATGGGTCAGCTGCTTGTACCTTCCTAAAAATATTGAAAAGAATCCAGGCACAAGCACTGAAGCTATGTTATTGGCAATAAAGTCAACACCTATGTCAGCACTCTAGGTGGAAGTTGGAGAAATGCCTCTTCAGCTAAGAAGAAATCAGCTGGGTGCCAATTATTGGGCTGATATGCAGAGCCAAATTGATATGTACTCTACAAAAAAGGGTATGAATATATGTTGGGAAAACAGCTAAGTCAAGAAGGGAAGCTTCTGTACATAGATTTACATTATAAACAAGAGCATAAAAGTTATTGAGTCAGTTGTAACGCCAGCTGTTCCACCAGGGTTACTCTCTCAAACAGTAATAGACCTATCAATCTTAAGGCCAGTTTACACCAAAGATTTGCGATGCAACTAAACAGTTGCAGGGAAAGTTGCAGCGGTGTAAACCGGCCTGTCTCATCTTGACTCAAGTTGGAGTCCCCAGCCTGAGGCGGAGCACGATGATGGTCTGAGCAGAAATATGTTGCTCAGCTCTGTTTGCACAGTTCCTACACTAAAATAATACATTGTCTTTCCTCAAAGTGACTGTAAACCAACTACTATTATTTTAAGTGTCATCACACCAATCAGACATTCCCGAAAAATGTAAACTACTGCGGAGAAGGTTCTCAATGTAGATGATAATACTAATGCAGCTAACTCAAGTATGGAGGCTAAGGCCAGCTTCTCAGGTAAATGAAACCTTGAAACAAAAACAAATCTCCCAGTGCCCAACAGAAGGAGAAAACGAAAGAGACTCTCCATCCGCTGACTTCAGTGGAGGAGGTGAGGTAAGACATACAAGAAGCACTGGAACAAGATATCATGATACTGTCTAAAATCACACCACAGTGGTCAGAAAAGATGGAGGGTATCATTGACTCTGCGCATTGCCTTGGAAGAAACGCTGTAGGGAAAAACAGACAGATCATGGTACAATTCACGTTGAGGATTCACTGGGACACAATCTGGTAGAATCCAAGAATCACACTGCATGCAAGGAGAACTGGATTTGATTTGTAGAGGATCTGACTGCAGCTGACGAGGTGCCAGATATGGTGAAGCTGAAGATAAAGGAAATTAGAGCACCCCGTCAGATAGCTTTCTTTTCAAGGTTCCACTGGTTTCGTCAACAACCACCCTATTCCAGTGCCTTAGTTATAGGTAAATCAGCTTCACTACAGTCCATGTGCATATAAAAACAGGCTATTTCATAATTCCTCTATGGCTAATTGTCTGTCAGCTATTGTTTTCATCTCATGGAAGCTCAAAAAACAATTAGATCTTGAACCAGGCCCATGACTTAATTTGCCAGGCTGCACATAGACGGCACACAATCACACAGTCACACACATACCATTTGTTAAAAGTCTGTTTTTTCAACAGTTGGTATATTCAGGGTATGCTCAATATGATATTGTCTGTGACTTAGCACAAATTAATAGGTTTTTAAAGCAGGAAGTCAGAGTTTAATATTTTATTGAAGGACACTACCCTTACAAAGTTACAGTTTAAACTATAATCTAAAGACACTAGAGACACAAAGACCACTAATGCTTTTCTTTTTGTAATACCCCCCCCCCCCCTTTTTTATCCCCATGTCTTCTATAACATGTCAGATATTATTTAATAGTTTGAATACCAGAGGTTGTCCAGCAAGTCCAGGCCTATTTATTCTAGCAGCAACGACGACAACAAAACCCTGCTGCTCAAGGATGAACATTAGATCCCTGTTGCCACACAGAACATTGAACTCTTCTCAAAGGCCTCTGGACTTTTACTTAATATACAAAAATGTGAACTATTGCCTATTCATGGTGGAAATCCACAAAAAGTAATTTATGATATATTTGTTAAACAGTGGTTAAATATCTTGGTATTTATGTAACTAAAGACTAGAAGAAATGCAAGTTACCGAATTTGACAAATAAACCTGTCAAATGCAAACAAAAACTTCATGTCTGTTAAAAAAGGGATCTCTTCATCATTGGTAGAACTTATCTTACCTCAATGAAAAGCATCTCTCATGCTATTCACCATGCACCCTCACTAGCATTTTGCTTCAATTTTGTTAAGTCTATAAACCAACTGTTACAGTCACTCAAGGAGAACCCAAACGCAGAACAAAGACAGACAAAAGAGAGTGGCAAAATGGGGTTTTATTATAAGGATAATGAATGTGGTTGGAGGGAAAAAATCTGGGAGACACGGGCAGAGGGGAGTGGGTAGATGGCAGGGAAGCAAACAGGGTTGGAAAGGTTGGAAAGGTTTGGCTGGCTGGAAGTGTGGCAGAGGGACAGGCAGGCAGACAGGCAGGCAGTGATCCTGTGATAGGGAAGAAAACGGGATTAGATTCCTCATCAAAGCACAAGCAAGCAAATCTCGGCTTGAACACACAGTTCAAGTGGCCTATAGTGTTGATCTGTCCCAAATCAACTGACTCAATGATCTGGCAAGGACTGGAGAGGAGAGCCGGTGTTTTAAACTGCAGGGCTGATAACTGGATGGATTTCAGGTGAGCAGCAAGGAGCAGGTGAGTAGAATGAATACAATCAGGAACCCAGGAGAGTGAGGGAGATGCCACGCCCACAGCACAGACACACAGAGACAGACAGGGGGAGGGGGGAAACAGAGGAAAAGGAAAAAACACAGGGAAAGCAGTGACATGGCCAGGGCTGTGACACCAACTGAATTTTAATTTTTATATGGAGGAATCACACTTGTTATATCAAAAAAGTAAAGGGAAGGCATTTATACCAGATCCAGTAGAAATTCAGGGAAGGGAGGTCAATGGGGAATAATAGGAGAGAATAAAACTTAATTAGCAGGATAAGGTCAGGACACACAAAATTAAACTCATCCTTAAACCTCCTTGGGAAGCATGCAGATGAAGTGCTTGATGTCTGCAATCAAAAAGAGGCTGTAGAACATGTTATTCGTACATGTACCAAGAAAGGCAGTCATTAAGGAACAACCTGAAACATTACTGGCTTAAGAACATAGACCTTTAAACAATCTTTGCAATGGACTCCATAAAGCTGTTTTTAGTCTACACCTATCTAGGTTGTTCAAAAGTAATCCAGCAGGATCAATCCAATTCAATAGGATCAAATCCTGAAATCTGAGCCTGGTTGCTCAAAAGGTGTAATCCAGATAAAAATAATACAGACCTGGTAATCCATTTTTTTTTCCATGGATCACGTAATCCAGCTCACTTTTATCCCAGTTGATCAAAAAAGAACTGGACAGGATCACTCTGATCCAGGTACCGACTTCTTATGGTACGGCCACACTGGACGTGAATTCGCCTGGACGCGCGTCGAGATTACATACAAAGTCAATGCAAACACGCGTCTTGACGCAAATTCGTCCCGGGCGGCGCGTTGGACGCGTTTAGCGTGGCGCGTTTGGAGCGTCGAGGCGTTTTGACGCCCCAAACGCCCCGACGCTTGAGTTGAAAATATTGAACTTTCGACGCCAGTTCGCGTGCACTGTGGCGCGGCAGCCAATCAGCGATGACATCCCCCCCCCGACGTCATTGATTTGATGACGTGTGACCCTCTGGCCACCTGCTCCGGCTGAAATCCCGCTCTACGCTGAATCCCCGCCGAAAGATGGAGGAGAAGTTAATCTGCAGTATTTGCCCGACGACGCATCCGGGATCTCCAGAGCAGGTAAAGAGCAGCGATCGTTGTTATCTCAGCCATGACTGCGAAGAGACTGAATCGGCGGGCTAGATTTTGATTATGAGCGGGCTCTCTACTACGCCTGCGCTGTGACGCGCGTCAGCGTTTGTCCCTCATTTTGGTCCAGCGTCTAGCCACGGGCGTTACGCGCGGCGCGTCACAGGCGTTACGCGCGTCTAAATTCGCCAATTCGCGTCCGGTGTGGCCGTAGCATGAGCCTGCCGTACATGGGCCGCCCGCGCTCCCGATTGAGCTAAACGGCAGCCCATTTACAGCCAATTTTGTGTCAACCAATATTTTAGCAAAAGTTAAAAGGTAGATAAATCACTCATATTTGCTTCTTTCCAAAATCCAAATTATGGATTTATTTTGCACACTCTATAAATAATTCCCAAAAAGTCTCGTGCAAAATTCATCAAATTCTCTGGGACTACACATTAAAAAAAAAACAGTTTTGGACAAAGTTCAAAATGGCGGAAAACTTTCCTTGTGACAAGGGGCATGGCTTACATTTGATTCGTCTTGATCCACACAATTAGGCAATGAAAGAGTTTTGTTGCTGACACTTATGGTTATGGAGTTATGGCTCAAAATGTAAAAGTAATATTATAGCCCCACCATCTGGTCAGGTTGATCTGATTTTGTTGCTTGAGTAGTCAGGGAGATTTACAACTGATGTTACAAGTTTGGCAAATTTAGCATTTGAAGTTTCTGAGCTGCATAGAGTTTTATCTGAAAAGAATAATGATAGTAATAAAAAGCAAAAACAAAAACAAAAAAATCCCCCGAAAAACCAATGGGGTTCCAGCACTTTGTGATTGGATCACGACTAATAATAATAATAATAATAAACCAGGTGAATCTTCTGGGTTTAAACCACTGAAAATAATAATAACTAGAACTACCAGCAGTTAAGCCACAGTAAGTCCTTTCCAATGACCTACCCAGATTGCTGACAAGGGTGTGCCCTGGCCCTTTAGATTGCATCAGTAATCAGGGATAGGCCCAATTTATTAATCAGATGTAGATTGAAGTACATGTAATGTAAATGTGCATCATGTCAATATCCTCCCCACAGATGTTGACTGACTGTAGGGGAGCCCAAAAAAAAGAAGGAGATCCACAACCATTTTCTTGCTTATAGATGTATACAGTAAAAGGCCCTTCTGGTCAATTGTATATCTTTCTAAACAAAGTATAATTTCCCTTTCAAACATGTTTCCTTGTTTCAAGATTTGGAAAAGCATCATTCCCAGTATATTCAAGGATTTGCAATGAATTGTGGAATGTGTACTTCCTTTACTCATAAAAATAAATATGTCATCAGTCTTTCGCTCTCTTTCTATTTTTCAGTCATTTTTTGGGCCAAATTAAATATTTTTCTTACAAGGAAACTCCGCTTGGTAAGTCTTTCCTTATGGATTTAGCTGTGTTTTTTTCTATTTATCCATGCATATATAAGTTTACTTTTTATCTCTTTCTATTTTCCCTTTTGGCTCCCCTTCTCCTTTTGATATGGTTTATCTACTTATTTATATATTCATGGTGAAGTTGAACTGTTCAGATGTTTATATTTTTGGTAATAAAAGAATACTCACAAAAAAACAAGTAGACAGTCTCATATTTTTCCTTTCTCTCTGTTTTTTTAATCATTTTTTTGACAAATTTAATGTTTTTCTAAAAAGAAAACTTGCTAAGTGGTTGGCTTGAACCAGGCTTAAAGGTCTTGGTATGAGTATTTTCTGAAATATCAAAGGCAGGATTAACAGTTTTATGTTTTATCTTAGTCGTGCAATTTTAAAAAATTGTCATTTAATTTGGAAATGTGCTCATGGGCAAGTGTACAATGTTGTGTTCCAAGCAATAGATTCGATTTTTCTTGTATGAAACAGTGTCAATGTATTAATAGAAATCATCACACAAATCATCCTGTCATGACCCTGTCATTAATGCTACTAACTGCAGAGGATAATCTCACTCTCAACTGGATCACCTAGTGTGACCATCCAAAAAAGGAAACTGTGTGTACCACTTTCATGCGGGAAATAAGAAGAGGAAGAAGAAAACAGCAATTACAATAGGGTTTCCAGCACTGCTGCTACTGGGATCCACGCCTTTGTGTCTTCTCGTTTAGACTATTGTAATGGTTTGTTTTCTTGTCTAAACAAAAAAGAGTTGTCTCG
>JAQMCX010000048.1:4945999-4965927 GCA_029814765.1 Acanthurus leucopareius
AAAGTAAATATTTTTATGTGTACCCGGTATCCGCCGTTTTTGATTCGGTTCCTACTTGGAACCGAATTTCGGTACCCAACCCTAACCATCACCATGTTATTCTGTAATAACCCTGTTTAACTATGTGTCTGTAACCATCATCATGTTACTCTGCATTAACTGTATTGACTCTACAAAACTGTGTTTCTGCAGTGGTCACATTGAGTCTCACCAAAGCTATGCAAAACTTTGCTGGTGCATTTTGCGTATTATCTGTGTTGACAGCATTCAGTTGGGTCTCAAATGTAAATGACATTTTTCCAAAATACCTGATAAGGTCACCTCCTAGTAGAGATCAGTTGTTTGACTGTGGACAGCAGAGGTTGTGACAGCACACTAAACCATTTAACTAGTTATTTATAGTATGATCTAGGGTGATCATCGAGTATTATATGAATTAAAATTTAATGCCGTTTGGACCACATTTGTGATTTTGTTTTTCCCTTACTCAATACTAATTACAGCTAGGGCTGCACAATTGATTGAAATATAATTGAAATCGCAACATGGACCACTGGAGTTTTTAAATTGCAGGGGGCCAAATATTTGTTCAATGAGAAATGAGTTTCAAAATACAGTTTAAATCAGATATTGTGCAGCTGCAGAGTTGTTCAGGTCTACAAATCATGTTCGATTGACTTTAGAAAACTTCTTTGTTTTGTACAGATCCCTACAAAAATCACACTATAATAACTTTAATAGGTTTCTCAATAAAACTGAGAATACTTATGCAAAAATATCATTCCTTTTAATATCGCAAATCATATTGCAATCTCAATATCAGTCCAAATAACCAAAATGAGAAATATTTCCAACATTGAGCAGCCCTAATTACATCCCTAAATGTGTGCTGTTTATCATCTTGTTGGCTCTTTGATAATTAAGGTCTTGTGTTTAGAGACACCATATTATTTAGACTTAACCTCTTGAGAATTGTGCTCTGTTTTACCTGCTCTGCATGCAATTTTAGTTCTGTGGGGTCAAATAGTACTTGCAATTTCAAGCACCAGTAAGCTTTCCATGGCTGTTGACTGTCTTCATATATACTGTATTTGTTTTATTCCTTATCAGCTGGGAAGTGTGCTGTAGCTTACTAGACACTAGAGGCCAACACTGTTAGGGCATTTAGCAAACTTCACTTATCTGTGGAACTCAGCACCAATTGTAGCCAATCGCTTCCTAGCTCCCACTAGTCATGTGAGAATGTACATCACTGTTTTGCCTAGAGGCCTCATCCACTAGTTGCCTTTTTTCATTGTGTACCTGAGATTATTCATGTTTAAATAAAAGTAAATCTGACATTACATTTCTTTCTTATTTATTATGTGCATAAGGTTCTTTGTTATGGAAACGTAATATTAATACATATACTAAAATTTTAAATTTAAAGTGTCTACTCATCTTTACAAGGTCCGTTATAGCAGTTTCTTTTTCTCCAATGATACCTCTGAGTGCAGCTCTATAATTTGATTTAAGGCATCATAATTAAATTCTAAATATTTATGATTTTGTGGCAGCTACAATATAATTGACATAGATGGTACTATATGAGTGTCAGTGTTGATTTACAAATCTCCTATGACACTTTTGCCAAAATTGAAATTTGTGGGAGGTTTTCTACATCGGTTCTTCCACAGTATTGAATTATTGAAGTCACTTCAACCACATTTGCCTCGCAGGCCTGCATGTTACTTTTTAACATTATGGCTATTGTAATTGTTAAGTATTTGTGCTGTACATCACTCCTTTATTTAAGTTATCCACATTTTTCTGTATTTCTATTACTGTATAAATAAATAATATGAACAATTAGGGTTAAAAAGCGCCAACAATCTGTTAATCTGTTGATTGGATATTCTGTAGTCTGCTGCACACTGTGCACACAAAATGAGCAAAAAAAACAGCTGGAGTTAAGGTAACTTTGTTCATACTGGTTAAAACAGGCTCAAGGGGGAACAATTGTGGGGCTTAACCAATAAACATGAGTTAAGTGACACAGCCTCATAGATAGTTGTAAGAACAAAAGGGGACATTCTCTGAAGTAATATGATTGGAGAAAGAAATATACATAGAAAAATTAACAGGTGTAAAAATCTAATGGGATAGATTAAAATCTCATCTGAGTGGCCTATGGAGCAGCTCTGTTATAGGAATGACAAGCATACTTAATTTCAACTACATTAGATTCTTTTTGAAAATTAAAGTTATATTCATGATATTCATGATCAATCAACACATCTTTCTGAATGGTGAAACTGTCTTTGTAAATGCCATGGTAAACAACATTAGTAGTAGTATTTTTAGGTAAGCCAGTGCAGTTGTTCAAATATCCCAGACAAAAATTCCTGCCCATTTATTTGACATAATGTACACCTTTGGTATGCCATACATGTACTAGTATCGTCTGATTAGCTGGCTACAAAAATGCTGACATTCAATTTCAAAGAAAAAAATATTTTGATTAAAAATCTGCACCATAACATACTTAAATGTCTTTGATATCATTAGTCCAGAGACAACAATCATAGCTGACCTATTTGCTTTTATTATTGTTGATAATGTCAATACAAAGGGAAGCAAACACTCCTACAGGTACTCTATTATGCTTTTTATTGTTTGTTTAGCCTTTTTATTAAAAACAAATTGGATCTATGTCCTGCTGCAGTGTAACGCAACATTTCAAATTAACTTAAGTGCTGCCTACACAGAAATGGACTTATGTTCCCGCTGGAGAGTGAAATACAAAGAATCATAGTCCAAGCAATAACCAGCATTGAGAGCAATAAACAAAGATATGTGGATGATCAGTTTCTCTCTGCATGGCCAATTAGTATAAATGACTTACTGCAGAGCAGACTAGGCCAGAATGGAAAAAGGTGCACGGTTTTATATAACGACCACCAAGAGCCTGACCTTTTGTGAGGCAAACCCGCCGACACATAACTGCCATTAACAAAAGACGATAAACATTTTTCAAAATATTACGTAATTTAAGTGTACAGCAAACAGCCTAGCAAGGAAGAGTGAGACACTTCTTGCTACTGCATGACGTTTTACTGTTACCCATAGTAGTTAATCTGATTCTTAGCCATATTTTTCGAAGTATAAAATAAATCGACAAAAAACAAAGAGCAAAGGGGAGACTGCAGTGGAAACATGTCTACAAACGTCAGTCAAAAGCAGAGCGCTCAAAATTGAGCTAACATTTAACCATATGCTGCACAGTTGGTTAGCCAGCTAACGTTAACGACAGCTTCAAGTTTAAAAGTCACAATAGCCCAGAGCACATTTTAACCCAACAGTCACAGGTGAAAAAAGTCAGTGTTACTTACCTGTTCAATAAGCTTCTAAACAAACACCGTAAGTTGTGTGTCTCACCATCATGGCCGCTGCAGTGCACCTGCTACGTAACATCAACTAACTTTATCCTGCTAACGTTAGCGATCAAGCGTTCATTTGTGTTCCTCACACTGTGAGCAGCGTTACAGTATCTGTTTTACTGAGTCACTAGAAAACTTTTAAACACTCAGCTAGCTGTTTAAAAACACTCACCGCAGTTTTGAATGGGTTCCTTGGACACTCTCTCCACCAGGATATAATATTTTGCTTTGTCTGCCAAGTTTTCTTGTCATTAAAAACGAAGATGGCTGCCGGAAGTGACTTTTCGTCTCGCTGATTTGTACATTGTATAACAAGTTTCAGCCGTATGTGATTATATTCATTTGTATAAACTGATGCTTTCTTAGCTTACTGTCATGCAAATTAATAGCATATTTTAGAGTTTATTGTGTGGTTTCATCTTACAGATATTCAAAATAGGCGCCTCGGTCCTTTATTAAATATGTGGCAATGAACAAAGTCAAATGGGAGAAAGAGACAATGTTCCCAGAAGTGATGCTTTGAGTTTGCTATTGTTTTGCAAGATTTGCTTTTATTTTGCTTTTATTTATTTTTCTGATTATCACATTGCAATTCAATTGGGATACAACAAAATGTATCTATGTCTTTTTGCTGAGCATATTAATCAATATTTTTCCCTTTTTGCACACTGGAGAATATTATCTAAATAATAAATGTACAAGTACACTCATAAAAAGGGACAAAAAGCAAAGAATAAATAAAAACAAACAAAGAAAGCTTTAACTATGAATAAAGGGATCCCTCAACTCAAATATGTACACAAGCAAGGTATTAATATATATCTTGAGGATACTTACATATGTGTCTAGACTCACAAAAGGGATCAGATATGATCAGGATTAGAAAAAAATAAGAAATTGTATGGCATAATTTCCATCTATGCCAACCCACTCCCCTTGTCTTTGAAGTTAATTAACCTTGGAAACAATTCAGAGTCTACATATTTTTTTTTTAAAGGTCTTAACCACTTTAGCTAATATTTCCAGAGCTTTCAGAATTCTTCACAATCACATTTTATTACAATAGAAAAAATAATTTTGCGACTATTTACATATTACAATTAGCAATAAGGCTACAGAAATACTTTATTAAAGCCAGCATAAAACACATCCTACAAATGTTTTATTAAAGCTGAGACAGCCCAGGGGAACCACCACTCAAGAGCCCTATATTGTTTTGAGTCATCACAGTATTATAAAGTGTGTACATTTCTTGTATTTAGCTGCTAACACAGTAAAGTATCATGAGTGGGTATGAGAGGGGCATTCCTTAAAATTCTTAGTCATGCACAAGAAAGGATGGGTTGGATTTGCGAAAAACTGCAAAAGCACGTAGACCAACCAACATTTCTTAATGCACAATTGTAACTAAGGGAATTTACCATCTGCAAATCATAAGATCACCAGAAATTCAAGGAATTTTGGCACATAAGAGGCATGGCTAAAGACCAACACTGAATGCTCAAGACCCTGCTCTCCGAGGCACCATTCAAAACCAAAACAATGCGAAATTAAAGTGATAAAGTTTTAGCTACATACACATGCATAATAAAAGAAGATTTTGTGGGAGAATGCATTCTGTCTGTAGCGCTGTAGTGAGTAACACTGAGCCAGTTTAAGCAGATGGGGAAATGAGGAGCTGTGCAAACAACATCAAGTATTCATCTCAAATCTTGCTCTGCCACATTTAATAAATAGATACTTGTTTCTAAGACAGGATTTGAGTAATGACCAGGCATCAGTTGGCTTCATATTCATACAGAGCAATTATTAGTGATTAGTGATTAGTTCCCCTTCCCTGGGTGAAGGTATGTTAATCAGTGAAATCACCTGGAGTGAGCCCAAAAAGGTCAAAAAATCACTCCTCTTTTCCTATGATATTAAAACCAATTCCGCTCCTAAGGTGTCCTTTAGATGAACTGAGGTGTCCTAAATAAAGGTTGCAAGAAAAGTGCCATAATGTGTTAACAATTATTTGCCTGTTTACACATCCAGCAGACCTTTAGTTTTCATATAATTCATATAATTTTTATGGTCACTTGATGAATGTAAACACAAGATTTATTTTCCTTTTAGCTCTGTTTTTATCCCTGTCTAGCCCCACGGTAAATATCTGACCCCTCAGCTGCTCACCAGCTCTTCATTTGTTTTGACTGCCTGAGAATTAGCGCTCAAGAAGTAGTACACGGTTCAGACTGTACAGCTGCTGATGAAAAGATTGTTGAAGACAGTCTGTGGACCAGAGAACCGTAGAAATGAGCTAAAAGAGGAAAAAAAATTCTGTAGGGCCAAAGTAAGAGCCGAGTTGTGTGACAATGCCTTGTGGGTTCATCACTATGGGTTGCTCTACTTACACATTACAATGTGACCTGTTGTTGAAACAGCTGCTTTAAGTATTTCACTATAAAAAGCCAAGGGAAATAGTTAGAGCAGGAAAAACAGTGTGAGAGCAAAGACATATTCCATGTTACTATTTCCTGGTAACAGCAAGTTTAGCATTGTGGGTGAAATATGAACATGACATTGTTTTCTTTGGGTGTGCACAAGCTCTGATTGGCTACAAGGTGTTATGTAAGCTTGGGCTGACTTGGCCATATATCAGAATTCCTCTTTTGATTATTGTTTAGCAAACATACGTGTTCACATGGCCTCCTCTTTAGCTCACCCCCTCCTTTTTTCCACATTTTTTCTCTTCTTGCCTATGTGGGAAGAAAAGAGTGATAGAATATTTGAAATTGATCATTTACAGTAACATCTTTCCACAGAAATATGGCAAAACTTTGATGTTTATGGCTAATGATGTTTTTCCTAATTACTCATATTTTAGACATGGAAATTACAGAAGTTTTTAAAGCTAAGTGTTCTGTCCATCAACTATTTCTATACTGCAGACCCATCATAACTGACTGACTCTGACTCACCATCCATGCAATGAATATCTTTAATTGGTATCTGTCCTCCGTGGCTGTTCATCTGCACCCTATACAAGATTTCAATAAAGTATTTAATGTACTTTCAGAAAGGCATAATATTGAGATAATCAGGTATCCGCCCACAGAGGGCCCACATGTGTACACACACACATACACACATAAGCTGGCGTGGTACATGATGAGCCTTTCAAAGACATATCAATATACCGTTTATCACCATGATAATTGCCTGAGACAGAATATAATTTTGACCTAAACATGCCACCATCGTTTTTATAAGGCTTGTTTGTATGTACAAAAACTATCTATAGCTGTCTACAGCTTATATATATAGCTACTCTCTATAGCTAATAACTGGACTTCAGACATTACTTCTGCAATGCACCAGTGTGATCATATCCAGTGGTGCCATTAATGTGGAAGACTTGTCTCTAGCTACGTCACGTGTTAGATGGGGACTCTTTAGTTGCATGCTTTGTATTCACCAAGGCTCAGCTGTCTTTAGACTCAGTATGCATCAGTGAGCTCACCGGTCTGCTGGTCTGCTGGATGAGAGCTTGCACAATTATTTCTGCAGTGAAAGTAAAATACTTTGAATGTGACTGTGCTCTATGTTTATGCATGCAGGAGTGTGAGAGACAGGCACTCACAGGTAGATAGAGATTCCCATATTATCTCTGACGTAAGCACCAGCAGACCCCAATTTATGTTGGCCTTGTATCATGTTTCATTATTGATTATTCCATCACTCAGTGGCCACGATGCTTGATAAGCAATGTAGAGAATTTCTCTGCTGTCAATCAGTAACACTCCTCCCTGTTGAATTACCCCCTGCTCTCCAAGCCCTGCATTTGTCTCTGATCACACTGTTAGCTCCCTCTGTCATCTGGCATGCAATGACAACCACAGGAGGAGATCTGCCTTCAACAATCATGGACTAAACAACCCCCTGCCCCCATTCTCCAGTGTATTATACCAGGATTAAGTGTGTGAAATGTCGAAAGGATCATACATAAAACATGAACAAATACTTACACACAGATACATTTGTATGTCTAAAACAGGTTTATTATATAAGAACAACTATATAAACTGCTGTAAAATCAGAGTAGTACACAAAAAACTGAAACAGAAACTGAGATAACATTTCCTAGTTACAAAAATAATTTAAATAAAATGAAAGTGAAATCAATAAATTTCAGTTTTAGGTTTTAACAAAAATGTGTCAGATTTATTTGTCATTTTGGAACTCAAGTTTGTAAAATGAAATGAAAGCTGTGCTTTCATGCTACTACCCACCACCACCATCAACACACACACAGACATAGATATATACTTTACTTTAAGCTTTTTGAAAAAACTGGGAATAAATTAAGTCTAGCAAACTCTAAAAACTAATTAAAACTACACTAAAATGAAATCTAAAAGTTAAAACTAGAATGAAATAAAATCTAATTAAAAACTCAAGCTATCATAATCTTGGTTTGAGACAGGGAGATATACTGTAAGAGCCAAGCTGTGTTTTTATATTTGTAAGCTGTTGTTCCTCTGCTGTGCAGTCTGGTGTTTCTCTCTTTAGGTGGCATGAAAAATATTACTGGATGAAGTTTGTAATTTCATTTAATTGTTCCATTTCATTTAGGCACATAGTTGCATGCAGTTGAAAATTTATATATAAATGCCAAGGTAGTGGGTGGTTGACTGTTTTACTATTTTTTGCAAGTTAGCGGTATGGAGGTCCAAACAATACACAAAAGTTGATTCTATCAAAGTAACAACAGGAAGCAGATAACATGTGCTATTGAAAAGTGACGCCAAAAGGTTTTTCCAAGGTGCCTTATGTGACGAGTTGGTATTGTGTTTGTTCTCATTTGGGATTAATTCGCTTAATAATCGCATGAATAATGAACTACAGATGGCAGGTACAGTTGATGGTCTTGGCCCCCTCCCATAAAGGAAATAGTTACTGCTAGATTTAGCAACAAGATTGTACCCTGTAGTTTAAAAATGTCACTTAGTCCCCATAGGGAGGGATTAGATGCTGAATACGATTAAACTGTTCCATGCAGTGTCAAACTGAGTGGTGGCAATTTCATACTTTTGAATTGCATAAAAATGTGTATTTTCTGGCAGAAAACCCACTCTAAACTACACAAATCTTGTCTTTAAGCTAGTAGCAAGTGCAGGGTTTATGTCTCCACTTTGCATGTATTTCAGGAAAAATCACTTCAGCATCTTGTGAAAATAACTTTGACGTTTGACATTTGACATGCAACATTACCAAATGACTGGCATGGGAACATTGTATGTGCACTACAACATCCACAAATAAGTGTCACACCTTCCTGGAAGATGGTTTATAATCTTGGCACAGGGAGGCTTTCAGGAACTATTCATCTTAAACATTTCACATGACTTATCTCAGAAATCTGCCAGCATAAAGAAGACTGTGAACAAAAGTCTCCTCACTTTGGACTCCCACATTTTGACCTTAATATTTTTGTGTGACAGATTTCAGAAATATTAAAGCAACAACACAGAATGCCTGCAGAATGAGCCACTTCTCCTCTCCATCTAATAACGTTTTTTTAGCCAATGTAGAATCATTGAAAATGTAATAGCGAAATATTAAGAGCAGTTCGCATAAAACCACCCACACAGAAAAAGACAAATACATGTGTTGGTTGAGTGCTTTTTGAGTGGAGAAGATGACATCTAAAGCCTTTCTCATTGAAAAAATGTAGCAAAAGAGAACCTATGTTTTGTTATAAGTGTCTATGCTATCTTTGTCTGCTGGCCTCATTCTTGTTTTTCAAAGTGAACTTAAAAACATATTGATAAAGAAAAGCACTGTGTAAAGCTTGTAAACACTAAGAGATTCTTGATCCAAAAAACCTGAACAAAGATTGTTTGTTTAGACTGTGATAAGAAATAAATGCCCCTTTCTCTTCGCTATGCTGGTTGTTCTCCTCCTGTTAGTCACATGGAGCCCTTCATCCTCAATAATGACGAGGAGCCAACCACTGAAACCCGTCACTGTTAGTGCTTCAAAGCAAGGGGAGAAATTGCAGAGTGATGCCAGGAAACTAAGGTCAGTGGCCTATGAATATAAGTGAATTGAAAAGCAGCCTCTTCCTTGTGAACTATTTCTCTATGAACAGTAACAGTGTGTTAATAAAGGTCTAGATAGTGTTTAATTTCACAAGTATTATGATTAAACTGAGAAATTTTATCAACACCACATCTGTCAAACCAAAGTAGATGACACCTAAGCTCCTCAAAAGTGAAACGAAAACAAGTAGATCGCCCCCTGTTGGCAGACTGCAGTACAAGTCACAAATCCCACTACTTTATTGCACATTTGTCAAATTAAAAAAATCAAAGAACAACTAAAATAACCTTTCCCAAAGAAGTTTTCTGTCACTTGTAATGCTGTTATATATTCAAATGTTAATTTTTCTCTTACGTTTGATTTAAAGTAGTTATATAATTTTAAAAACTGAGATGCAGCCATGATTAACCATATTGTAACTGCATATAGCTTATCCTTGAAATTTGAATGTAATAATGTCAGTCTGGAGTTTTTATGTAAAGTCATGTGTATGTGTTGTTTGTATCTTGTAAGTTAAATACTTCCAAACCTATAAAAGCGGATTTTGTGCATATAAGGAAATGGAAATAAATGTATTTTTTACTCAAATATGAAAACGCAACCTTAACTTGAAAATGTCTTGTGATTTGTGGGAAATACAAGGAAACTGTTTGCAAAGTTTGGTGTCTTTTACTTAGCTTAATGCACTACTGTATAGCTCTGAAAGGATATGACACTTTTACATCCAAACAGCACATCCTGTTCCTCTTTCAATGCCAGAAGTAACACACACACACACACACACACACACACACACAGGGTCAAACTGTATGTATGTCAACAAACATCCTTCATCATAATTGTTTCTTTGCTATTTTAATCAGCAGCACACACATTTAAACACACACACACACACACACACACACACACACACACACACAGAGTCCAAAAAGACTTTAGTTAAAAGTTTAAAGCGAGATTTCACTGATTACTGTGGATCGATAAATGAATTATACAGGAGAGCATTCCTAATGCTCAGGCTTAAGATGTCAGAAATCAATGAGGATCAGGAAAATCATTTTCACTCTTCTCCTTTTATTTTGTTGCTGTCTGCAATGATGAGTGTGTATGTGTGTGTGTGTGTGTGTGTGTGTGTGTGTTTGTTGTGTGTCCACGTGACGGCATGTGTGCATGCTTACATTCATAAGTGTCTCTGTTTGTGCACTTGAGTCTTAGTCATCTGTTTCTCTATTTTGGGCTTGAGTTTGTTTCTTTTTGTGTGTGCTTAGATTTGCAGTGTGTGTGCATACTTGTGAGGGTATGGCTGTGCATGTCTGTGTGTCGAAATGAACTTTTTGACCTTTCAATGATGCCTAGCTAAATAAAGACACAGCCGTCTTTCTCCCCTCTTCATATTTGGCAGTCTTGCTTGGAAGTCTCACACAACTGCATAATCCATCCCTTTCATTGTGTACTTTTATTCCAACGCATTGGTTATGGAATTTCTATGCCAGCACTTTTCAATCACATGATTCAATTCTGATTTGGATTCACATCAGAGTTCTAGTGAGGCTTTGATTTTTATGCAAAATGTACCACTAATAAAGTTATTACACAGCAGAGCCTGATGCCGGGCACGATAATTATGTGTCAATTTTGTTTTTTGATTATTTTCTTTACCAACACCAGAAAGCACAATAATGGTTTATATTCATGAAAATCATGAAAGCAATCGTGTCCAGAGGGAAATGGGAGATGAGGCTAAATAATTTATTGACAAGGATACATGAGAACATCTTTCATTTCCAGCTGGAAATCTGTGACTTTTATTTTGACGAATTATGAACCAATTAACAAACAACTGTCTTGTTAAATGTGGTTTATCCAAACTCACACATCCACATAAATCAGTACTTATATGCTTGTAAAGACTCTCACTAAAAATAACACTAATTGTCTAACCCCTAAACCTGCAAATTTCTCTTGGATGTGAATTACTCTTGGAGATTAATAAAGTATCTATCTATCTATCTATCTATCTATCTATCTATCTATCTATCTATCTATCTATCTATCTATCTATCTATCTATCTAAACCATGCAATAGAAACAGTAATATACAGAGCCGTATCACACTAAGTTGTGTGCCATACTTTATAACTTAAGAGTCTGTTCGGTAGATGTGACTTTTAGAAGCAACATATCTCAGGTTTTTTAAATTCATTTTGACGTTTTATATTAATTTATTATGTTTGGGGCATTGGTAATATTGTGACTCAATTCATTTCAATTCAATACAACTTCATTTATGCTGCATGGGCAGTTGCAGGCAGTAACTGTAATAGAAAAACTTACTTTGAGAGGGAAATGATTTTCCCTTCTTGCAAATTCAAACTATTTGCTGAAGACCATTTCCTTCTGATTATGTTGGGCTACTGCAGGAAGACACATATTGCATGCCAACATGGCACTGAAGTATATTATTACATTATTACTTAAAGCTGGTAGGAGTTCTTAGTCAAATCCTCCAGACGTCATCAAATAGAAACACACATGCAAATACATAAAGGGAAAAGAAAGCAGTGATAATCACACAGCTAAAACAATTAAATGGTATTAGCTTTAAAAATAATATAGATTGGTTGAAAAAAATAGTATAAATTTACCAGAAAAAGGGCAGATTTTAAGACAGAGCTTCCTTAGGACAACAGTGAAAATTCAGTTGCTAAGATGTGCTCTGGACTTTTTTATATGTATTACTGTTGTGTACGAGCAAACTTCTCTTAATTGTGTATTTTTGACCCTACTAAAAGCAGTTGTTGTCAAGGTAACAGCTAATGAAGAGCCAAATAAACAGTAAACAACTACATAAACAACTACATGTCTAGCCCTACTCTTTGAAGAAAATGTCCTAATTTTCTGAAAATGTTCTCATGGCCAAGGTCTTGAGCTTAAATTGCAAAACCACTCACACACACAAACTCACATTCCCATACATGCACGCACACATCCAGTACCAATCTGTTAAACAGTCACAGACACCTAAAGTGATTGCAATCGTAATTGTGATGTCCTCTAAAAATGACTTTTTTTTTATCACAGATTTCACAAAGCTTCCACTTTCAATAGGAAAAGGGAGCCTGTGTGTGTTCTCTCTCTTATTTTTCATCCTGCCTCTTGGGTGTTTTCAACAGCCAAATTACAGATTGAAGAAATCTATCTGGCATTATAAGGTGCAGGGGACTGGAAATGGAAAATGCTCAGCACTGGAACACCCTCCAAACACATACATATTCATACAGTGGAATGCTACTTCCATCATAAATTTTAAAATGAAATTTAAAGTGTCTGCCTGTGTTTGTGTGTATCTGTGTGTGTGTTCCTGAATACACATTCTTTGTAAAGAAGCTCATGCATATATATATTTTTTGTCATGGATACTATCTAGTGTGAATTAGAGGCTAATGAGTGAGTAGTGGTCCATGTTAGCTGGACTCTCTCCATCCTCTCTCTGCAGGGTCCATGACCGCCTGATTTATATTCCAGTTGAGACGGGAAACCAAGGAGCTTAGGGACACTCTGTTTGTATAAATATACAACACTGTAAACATCAAGTCTGCTTATACTTGGTTGTATGATAAGTTATCTGTTCACCTCCTTGTGCACCTCACATCACAGCTCAGCCATGAATATGGAAATGACACTGCGAGGACATAAACTCGTAGCATCACTTTGGTGATGTATCTTCTTCAAGAATGTGTTAGTGTGTGTGCGTGTGTGTGTTTGTGGGAAAAAAAACGGGACAGAGAGGCTTGATACTGTGCTGAGAAATCCCCAAACTGCCCATCAGCATAAATCAGTTACAATTCACCGTGGGCCAGCTGACCTCAAATATTACAAGCTGTCACTACAAGTGTGTGTGTCTGACTGCCTGTGTGTGTGACTTCAGTAAAGCATGTGACAGTTGGTGCAGGATGACATATTCAATGTGTGTGTGTGTGTGTGTGTGTGTGTGTGTGTTTGTGGGATATTTGGCTTTAATTCCTCATACACTTTTTCTGTGTTTGTTGCAGTAGGCAACATTAAGCTCTTCTCCTCTGCTGTGGCCTACTTCTAATGTCCCACTGTGATAAGAAATTTTCCAGTGATATCTTGAACTGCCGTCAGCTGAAAATATTATGGACTATTTTCTAAAGTTGTGTTGCCATTCAGGACTATTCCTTAATGGCTGGAAATTGCTTGTATGCAAGAATAACACAATTTTGTAAAACAATCATATTTGTGAAACATCTTATGGATAATTCTCTTCATGGAAATGAATTTTTTTCTTCCTCTCATCCCTTTACTTATATCATTTGAAAATATAGTAAATAAAAAAAATAGGAAATGACTCGTGCTTTTTCAAGTAGCTTTATTTCCGAAACTGAAGAGGGAGGATGACAGATGGGGGATAGAAGATTGTAAATCTCAGACCATGCAGTTTGGTCCAAACATGGTAAGAGAGGAGACAAAACAGGAAGTTTCAGGGGGGAAAGATGGTGATCAAGAGGCAGATCACTGCATCTGTCACCTTTGAGCCATAAATCATACTTTTTAAAATAAACAACGCAGCAGTCTTACCACATAAAGCAATGGTTTGGGGTTTTGAGCAGCATTGCAAGTCATATTTATCGGAAGCAGCCATGAATCCATGACCTCTGTAGCTATTTTTGTTATAATTACATTGCTATAGCTGTTTGTATTTCAGGAGGGAAATTAACCATTTTAGATGACGACATGGAGCAAATATACAAGGGCATGGAATTCTTACTTGTAACCATGTTGTTTTAATTAGTGACTTGAATTTCCAGGCAGCTATGTGTAGAAATGGATTGTAGCATTTGTGTGCTGAATCTGGCTTTGGGTGCTACTGACATTTTCATGTTCGATTTCTTTTTTTTTTTCTTTTTTTTTCTTTTTTTTGCTACGAAAAGTTTGACGGTAACTTTAGTGGAAATAGATTTTTTCTGCTGCAGTGTGCTTGATGTGCTTCTCAGACTTAACACTTGACCACACTATAACTAGATGGAACAATGACAACAACTGGTGCATTGTAAGTTCTGCATAATGCACATCACTTAAAGGTCACGCTCTTTCAACATAAGTACATCTTGTAAAGCTCACATAGCAAGAGCTGGATGGAATGAATCAATGTAGCTCTTAATTTGAAATGTTAAAAATCTGTACAGTATTCTTGCTCTTTGATCTGTTCCACTTTGCTTGACTTTCAGAATAAAAGCACAAATAGTGAACAATAAATAGGTAACAGACAGAAAACACATCATAGTTTGAAATAAATAATACAGTGTTTTCATTCTTTGATCATAATACTTCATTAAAGCAACACAGAGCCAAATATCACTGAGTCAGGTTGGTGTCCTGTAAGGCTCTTTGGTCCCTTGAGGGCGATCACTAAAAAGCCTTGTGCTCTATATCACTGATAAACACTGACTTTCAGCTCAGTAAGACTCAGCGTAGCAATATAGTTCTTCCCATCAAGTAGAAACATTCACATGACAGACAGCAAAGTGATGCCTGCACCGAGAAATCTGGTCTCAGTATGTATCAATATTACAGTAGATCTGTAGCACATAGCAGCCAGAGGAGGCACTGACACTTTTTACAGAAAAAACATTAAAGTCAACACTCGCACGCACATAGACACACACTCACTCACACAGGTCAGCAGAAGTAGACAATTAGCAAATTGAAGTGTTGCTGCTGACAGCCCTTGTCCCATGGAGTCAATAAGCCTGTGTGCTGTTCACAGTTACAGACACATTTTCTTTTTTTTTTCTTTTTCTTTCTTTTTTTTGTTGAAGAAGATAAAAGACGAAGGCTCAGTCTCTTGGTGAGAAAAAGAAATCTACCATTCATCCTCTCGCCTCTCAGTGACAAATCAAAGGTGCCATGTAGGGATTCGCAGCTGGCGATAATGTGCCAGAGGCGTCGGTAAAGAGTGAGTCAGCTGAATGGTTGCCAGAATAACCCATGTAGGCGTAACTAGGGGTAACACTTCATGTCCATGTTCTCACTGTTTATGTTTCCTTTGTAGTCAATGTAAATGTCTACCTGCTAAAAGAGGCTGCTCACCATGAAATAGGGTTTCTGTAATATAATATTCATATGTTAAATAGTTAAAAAACGTTTTTTTTTTGTCAGTCTTCAGCAGATGCACCTCCCATAGCATACAGTGAATAAGATTCGAAACACTTTCCATAGACTAAAAGACAGTTTTGATTGATAAGTAAATTACCAAAAACAGAGGCAGTTCATCAGAAGTTACTCAGTGTAATCCATTGATGTGGTAGTCCTGGTTTAAACTACTGCAAACTAAGACATTGAGTGGGGGGTGGGGGTACTTTCTTTCTTTTACATCTCAATTACATACATGTAGTCCAAAATCCACCACACTTAAGCTTTTTCTATATGTAATGAATGATGATGGAAGCCAAGAGTGTCAATACAAACAACCTGAGTGTCCATTGTGACCCAACCCGAGCCGAGAGCGAGGGGCCTGACATGAGGGCTTTCCACATGAGAGTCCACAAGTTCAGTCTGAAAGGATGCCCATGCCTGTGCTATCACATTTGAGATTGTCAGAGACCTTCTCTTGTTGTTGTACTTCTAGATAAAAATCAAGGGAACACATGTTTGCCCTGCAGCTGAGCAAACTAAGACTGCAGACGTAAGAAATCACCACTAACCTTGTGTGCTCCTTGTGCTCTGTACTGATACATAAAGGGCCCTAGGCTCACAGGACTCTAAGGCCTTTTTCCTTTGTTTTACCCTCTTCTTTCTCCATTCGTCATGAGTTCTTAGTAACTAAAAACTTTATACAATATACATTAAACACTCAATCTTCTTATACAGTTCATTCTCAAATGTTTCCCTCTTTTTTCAAGACCTTTTTTTATGAAGTGTTTGTACATTTCTTCTATTGCACCACTCTGCGTCCCAGCATTTTTTATTATAAGATGCAATCAGGAGATAAATCTTAATTCAAAATCTTATCAGCAATACCGTAGTACTAAGCTGTCAGTGTCATGCTCAGCCTCTATTCCATGTCCTGTTTTCGCAACAAACCCTGAAATATTTTATGTGTGGATCAGCTGTCCAAGTTGCCTGTTTGTGCACATGTGGCTGAAAAAAAGCATCTTCAGGTTCAGAGTGTAGAATTTGCACAGTTCAACATGTTTTTAAAACAGCCCTTTGAGTCTTCTGAAAAAATGGAAATGGTAATTTTCTTCTATGTCTCACAATACCTTTTGTGTCCGTGTCCTATACATTGGATCTGTGTGTTAGAAGAAAGTCCCCTTGGTGCCTCTGCACAGTATCTTTTTGAAGGCCTTTCTGAAGTCTTTGTTGAAGATGGTGTATATAACTGGGTTGAGTGAGGAGTTGCAGTAGCCTATCCAGAAGAAAAAAGTAAAGAGTGGATCAGGGATGGTACACGTCTCTGGGCACACTGCCTGTAGAGAGTAGGAGAAGAAAAACGGGAACCAGCACACCACGAAGACGCCGATGACCACTGCCAGAACAAAGGTGAAACGTTTCTCTCTGTTGACCATCGCTTTACGCCTCGCTGCCCCGGGGTTGTTATCTGTTTTTGACTTTCTCCCTGGCACAAGTCGGGCCCCCTTTGAGGTGGCGATCATATCCCGGTAGCGTTTGACTGAGGCTGGGGAGTGGACCCCCCCTCCTGCAGGTGACCCTGGCATGCTGGTGCTGCCTCGGCCTCCTCCATGGCTGTGCTCCATATCGCTCTCTGTGCTTGAGCTGTCGCCATTGTTGTTGTCAGCTTTTTTCTTTCCCTGCCATTTGCCCTTCTTCCCCTTCTCTTTAGTCTTGGCAGGGTCAGACTGAGGCGCAGAGGAGGGGCTTGACGAGCAATGGGTAGAGGTATCAAGGGAGGCTGTGACAGGGGTCATGGCTGGAGAAGGGGAAGGAGGTTGCAGGAGATTGTTAGTGGTGGGATTCTGGGACGTTTGACACTCTCCTATGGAAGGAGAAGGGGTGATGGCGAGGGTGGGGGGTCTGGCATTGGTGGTTTTGTTTGATGAAGGGGGTGTGCTTTCCTCATCATCCTTCCCGTTGGCTTGTACATGTTTTGGAGGCTGACTCGGTGTGGCACAGCCGACCCCATCCTTCCTGGGCTCTCCTGGTGGGCAACGTGTTCTCTGCTTGGCAATCTGGTAGATTCTTATATAGACAAGGATCATGATGAGGCATGGAGCAAAGAAGGAACCGATGGTGGAGTAAAGAATGTACCAGCGCTCGTCATTCAGCTGGCATTGTGATCCCCTTTGGTTCCCGTTTTCCCCTCCCTCACTTTTGTTCAGTGAGAGCAGAGGAGGGAAGGAGATGATGGCAGAGATGAGCCACACCACCACAATAGCGGCTTTGATGCGTTTGGGAGTCCGCTGACGCCCGTAAGTAACCCTGGAAATCGACAGGTAACGGTCCAGCGAGATTGCGCACAGGTGCACAATAGAGGAGGTGCAGAACAGCACATCCAGCGCCAGGTAGATCTCACACCACAGAGATTTAAAGTACCAGTAGCCTAGCAGTTCTTTGGCCAGGGAAAAGGGGATGATGAGCGTGGCCACTAAAATGTCTGCAGCAGCCAGTGACACTAAGAACAGATTCTGCGGACCTCGGAGTGACCGGCTGGTCAGGACTGCGATGATGACCATGATGTTCCCGACGATAGTAAAGACGACCATCAAGGTTATGGCGGTGGCAAAGGCCGCCGTGGCTTCGGGGGAGTAAGGGGGCAGGATGCTCTCGTTGCAGGTGAAGGAGGCTCCGGAGCTGCTGACACTGGTGTTCCTGCTCAGCTCCATGGAGCAGCCACTCTTCACCGAGGCCATGCTGGGATTAGCTTTCCAGGATTCTCTATTGATTAAAAATATGTTTGCTAACTCACTAATGTTTGCTTATAAAATATATTTCATTGTTTTAATAATAATAATTAAAAAAGATCTTTTGATTGTCCGTGCGTAACAAAAAAATGTGCCTTAAAAGTTTAAACAATATATATGATTCTAAAGGGATCATGAAATAATTTATTTACCTCACTTGATCTCGTTTTGTCTCAGTGTTGTTCCCAAAGGTCAGCTCCCATGCATCCTCCACGGCAGATCTTCCAAGCCCATTTTAAGTACACAGAACAGTCCTGGATAATTCGTAAAGACACGGATGACTGCTTTACAATTAAAACGACTTGAAGTTTGTAGAACAGTTTTTTTTTCCAAACAGCAATTGAAAATTCTAGACACCGCAGAGCATCAGCCTTTGCAAAGCTTCAACACAATCCGAAGAACAGAAACTTTCGCGCGACGAAGTTTGTCTCAGTGGATTACTAATTTCCTAAAGATGTAGATATGTCATTAATTACAGGTCTTAATAATTCGGGGTCGTTTACACCCGGACAACATTGAACATAAGATATTAGATAGTCGCGATACTAGTGCGATCTCCGTGCGTCCTCGTTTGGAGACCTGCGTAATTCTAACAATATAGCTTGGATAGTCGACAATAAATGGTTTAGTTAAAGTGAAATAAAGTTCGTATTTACAATAATTGTCTAATGAAACGAAACTAAAAGGACTAATTTAACTACTGGCACTTTTCTGCAAAAGGATAGTCAAATTGATGTCAACGTTTCCATTCAATCAAACAGAAGAATACTTATAGTTAACCTCAAGCTGTCCAGCCGTGCGCACAAAGCAAGATATGAAGTCATAACGCGCTGATCCTCCAGTACTGAAATGGCTCTCGCAGAGCAGCTTCTGTCTGTGCGTCTCAAGAGTTGTTTCTCGGTCCTTGTGGCGTCTGTGTCCTCGGAAGTTCAGCGGGATGCCATGATTCAGCCGCTCCGCCGGCGCATATCACAGGCTGCCTTACAGCGGCGCAGCAGCATCCTCAGTTGTGAACAGGACCTTAACGACGAAATCTAATAAGTGGGGTGCCTCCCATCTCCCTCTTGCGCGTCCTTTTAGACCCGGTGATGTCACTGTGGAGCTGTGGGCGTAATGGGATCCTTACTTCCTTTATCCCTGTAGCCACCTCCCTCCCTCTTTCCCCTCTCTCACATTAAATCTATAACCTAGTGGCTCAACCAAAGTAGTGATATTAGAAATGGCTTGTTGGGTGGGCCACTTCGGTCAATTGACCCTATGGTGTCCCACTGAGAGCAGAAAAGAGCAGTGATGGGGTACATTTGCTTATCAGAAAAAAAAATGCTTCATTCGAGGGACTTGTGCACTTTTTAAAGCTACTGAGGCATCCGCATCATCGTCATCATCATCATTACCCCACCCCCACACTCCTCCTCCTCCTCCTACTCCTCCTCCTCCTAACCATCATCATCATTCTCTGCAATATGCAGAACTGCACATGTGA
>JAQMCX010000048.1:4966027-4993970 GCA_029814765.1 Acanthurus leucopareius
TTTTTCATTCGTTTTAATTTTGTATTTTTTAAACTTAAATTTGCTTTCCGATTATTTTTAATTTTATCCTTAACCCCCCCCCCCCACTCCTCCTCCTCCTCCTAATCCTCCTCCTCCTCCTACTCCTCCTCCTCCTCACCATCATCATCATTCTCTGCAATATGCAGAACTGCACATGTGACTGATCAATGTCTTTCATATTCAAAAGTCCTGCTGCATCAAAAGTTCTGCATCTTTAGACCTTGTTCCTGTTCCAATGTTTCAAGTCATTAAGTCCCAGTTTAAGTGTTCACTGTCTCAGCTGGAGGTTGAATAAGTTACAAGAGGACACCCTATGCTTAAACTGGTCATGAGCCTGTTCTCTGATTTTTGGTAAAGGTAAGTTAAGACTAACGTTTGAGGCTGCACAGGCCAGAAAATTACCTACATTTTTGAGGAAAGAGTAAAGATTAGTGGACAGGCTGTGGTGACATATTGTGTCATAGCTATTCCCTTACTACAGACTAATTTGTTTTAAAGGGAAGCTCATTTCCAGTTTTGAGAAGGAAAGAAAATCTTCCTGTACAAAAAAGCACACTCATGAATATTCTGATGAAGAGAAAACCCTCATTTTGAGAAATTATCCCCCTGAGAGAGCATAATTATCGATGCATTAAACTGCAGGTGGTCTTCCCTCTTCTTCAGGTAATCTCAAACAATGAATCCTATATTTCATGAGAATGCAGATTGTGCACAGAAACTGGCAATTGTTACCATAACAAAAATGTTGCAATGGAAGTGAATTTATTTCCTCATGAAAAATGATCCAGTAAAATGATACAATTGTCTAACGCTCAGCTACCTCTCCCTCAAAACTGACTGTGTTTACTTTCCACCTGCGCTCGTTGTGTGAGGTGTTGGGCAGGGGGTATGAGGCACCTGCTTTCTGTGCTCATGCATTTATCATCACTTGACTTCCATTGATATTCCTCTGCATTATGCGCTCTGCAACACTTCCTCCCCCCTAGAAGCACACAGACATCTATGGCATCCCTCATTATTTGTTCTATACACCTGAGATCAAGTGCCCGGTTGTTCAATTATCGAGTAAAACCTACGTCACACACTGACTGTTTTACTGAACCATAAATTACACAGTAGCAGAGTTCATCCTATGGTGTTTGAAAAGTACATTTGAGGCCCCTGTGACATAAACTCAAACAAATAAACGGCACACACACACACATTCAGCGGCCTACACATGCACACACAATCTTATGAATGGTGTGTGGGTAGGAGGTCCTGTTTACTTGTTTTTGTAGTGCGTCCTCCGCACACTGCTGCTTTAACGAGAGAGAAGCCCAGTTAGCCACCCATGGAATTACAATTGGAAGCTCTGCTCTTTGATTGAGTGACCTGGAGCCAGCAGCCAATAATGGTTGTACATTTTTCTCTCCTCGCTACACATTCTAAATATAAAGGGAAAGAGAATAAAGCTTTTAGTGGGAGAGAGCACTCCAATCAAGTGTCTCTGTTTCCATGGGCGAACCGTGCTTAGTAACACGCTGAAAATGCATTCTGGGGGAGAGGGGTGTGTCACTGATGCCAAGGTTATGGAGACGGAGAAGCAAACAGTGTTCGGTGCACAGCACATCACTTTTGAAGTGCTTGTTGTATAAGAGCATGTGGTATACAAACGTGCACATACACACACACATACACACAAACAAATGTAATACACAAGCCTGGAGGAAAACCTGCCGTCATGGATCTCACACACAGTGGTCACAGTAAGTTTTGCTTGACATCAAGACTGGAAAAAAATTGGCCCTATTCTTGTACAAACTCTTTGAAAAAAACCCATTATGTGCTTCGGAAGAGTTTAATTTAATTCCAAACAATTTGTGAAGTTTCTTGTTTTAGTAGGATTTAACAAAGCTGAGGAGGAGTAAAGAGAACCTAAAAGACTGTTTTCCAAAAGAGTCAGATTGGCCGGATAAATGCAGGTCAGCATAATGCAGTGTTGTGGTGTGAATCTGAGCTCGCTATGGTTCAGGTCCAAATCAATTATAGCTCAGTGCCTACTCTTTGGATGCTTTCAATTTAGGCCCTTTTTGATTTACTGGCTTGTTTCTGCCTCCTGTTTTTTGTGCTCATGTACCTCTGCCTTTGTGAGGACCATTTGAATTTTTAAAAACTGAAAGTGAAGGCAGGTTTGGGTAGCGAGGAAACTTTGGCCAGCAAATGGGTAAAACTTATAATTAAAATTAGAATTAAATTTGTGATGTTTAGGGTAAGGGTAGAGGACCAAGGCGAGGTGTTTCAACCTTTCAGGCTTGTGACCCTTAAAAACAACGTCTACTTGCATCCACTTGTCACAGATGTTGCAAACAGGGCAAGCAGACAGTGATTTTCTATTTTTTGGCTAATTATTTAATGGTTTTCAAGGCATAAACAGGTTAAAGTAATCACATTTTCACAAACAAAAACAAAGATTGAAAAGATGAAAAGTGTCCTTATGTTTCTTTCCATCTGTTCAAACCTTTTTCACCGAACTCTTAAACGCATTGTATTATTGTAGGTCCTCAGAATTACAGTGCATCATTTTTAATGTGTGTGTGTAAAAGCTGCAAACAATTACATGGAGCTCTCCTAGATGGTCATTAAGTAATTTTCCTGTCCACAATTGTAATGATGACAATTGCTGTTTCTGTGTGTGCGTGCCTGCAGCCCAATACACATTTGTTAAATCACGACACTGTAACTCTCCAGCTAACAATATCAAACAAGTTGCTCATATTGTCTATTAGCAGTTTTCTCCTAATGGGATTTCTTGTTTGAGGGACAATGTCGTCAGCTGCTAATAACAAATACAGAGGTGTGATCCATGTGCAAGACCCTGCTCTCCCAGGCACTTCTTTTTATACATCCAGTGCAGGCACCAACACACACAGACACCGCTGGGAGGTACTGCCATGGCCTAATGTAATATGATTGATAATGACACGAGTTTAATCTGGACACGGGGTGTGAGTAACAGTTTGAGTCTGTTTTCATTAAGGAGCCTGACTGACTGAGAGGGAGGTGAATACAACAAACGAGATGAGAGAGACGTTCAAATAAAAGGGAGGTGCAGCCGTCTGCTTCCCGAGATAAATAAGTGATCAAGTGAGGTGACACCACAAGTCATTTAAATGTGTTAATGGAAACAGTACAGATACTGAGTGTATGTATATATATGTGTGTATGTGTGTGTGTGTGTGTATGTGTACATGTGGCTCTTTGTGTTCTCATGGTGATAAAAAGGCTGCCACAGTTGATAAACAGTCTGTTAGCGACATCTGCTGGATACTTTTGAATCATTTTGAGTTGTGCTTGTTTCAAAAATTGCCACTAGAGAGCAGTAGCTCACTACTAACTAACATCTGATGCTTAAAACACTGTTGTAGTATAAACATATGAAGTAATCTGGCTAAATTTTCTTTTGAAACTATCTGCAGTGGAAGAAGAAGCCTTAGGATCATTTTCCTTTTAGAAATATCTTGTTAAAATCCTGTGTTTGTCAGCCTACACAACTCAGTAGTGGTTATTTTCTTCTAAATGTGTAAAGTAACACAAAAGTAAAAGTACTTGTTTTGTAGAAAATGGCTCATCACTGACATGACTTTTAACATATAATCAATGGAAAAATATGATCAAAGAAAAACATTAATAGAGAATGTGACCTACAGAATAATAAATATGGATGAGATTTTGGAAAAAAAAAAGGGCTTTAGGCGATTGGGGACTGTAATTGCATTTATCAGAAGGTTCATTGTCTAATGATCATCAGATAGACAGAGGAATATATCTTATGAAAAACTGATTACTTCCTGTAATTATTTCAGGGTACACACACAAAATAATATAAATAAAATGAAATTGAAAGTAGATGTACATGTCTAAATATATCTATAGGTATATGTGGTATCCTGCCCATTTAAACCCATTTTTCATCCTCCATTATTTGTTTGTTTGTTTAGCTTATAATTTGATTGTAGTCTTTCAAGTGATTTTTTTAACCTGCTAGCAGCTAAGCTGTATGTAAGAAAATAGTATGGAAAAAAATTTAAAAAATTAGATTATACACAACAAGAAAAGATTTTTCATTCTAAACCATCTATGTCTAATGCTTTACTGTTGTCCTTCTCAAAGCTATTTAAAACTTTTTATATACTTTTAGGTATTTGAGTCCAGTCTCCAAAGGGTCACATGATCAATCTTTTCATAACTTTTCTCTAGTTTTTACTTTTATTGGAAAAAATAAACCTCTTCTGGCCTCTGAATACTTATTGAAAGGTAACCTTGTAGAACATTTAAAGGGGAAATTTCCATTTGCTGGAGCTGTTGATGATGGAAAGACATGTGAAACATCATGAGACGTCCAAATAGAAGGTGTTTTTTTAAAAAAAAATGGTCACAGGCTACAGAGGTTATAGATCACTGGCTGAATCATGACATAGCATATCATTTAAAAAACCTGCCCTTGGTTTGTGGAATCTTGACTTAAAAGTAACTGTAACTTCAGCTGCCACATTTATGTAGTGGGGAAAAAAAAATATCAATGCAGTAATGTAATACAGAGTTGCATAAAATAGAAATACTTCAGTATACTAGGCATACATTACATTATAAAGGTAATTTTTAAGCCCATTGACATCTATATATCATCTCACCCTCTTTCATTTGTTTCACTTGTCATGAAAATACCTCATATTGGATGTTGTCACCATAAAGGTGAGGCCTCATCCATCTGTTTGAAGCCCAGAAGAAGTTTTATGGTGGTCAAAACAAGTTTGCTTTTTTAATGATAGAGCCACAACAATAAAGGCTTTTTCTTCCTTGTTAGTTACTTTTCTCACATTTAAATTGACTGGACTGCCTTCTCATTTCAGTTACCTCAAAACTGTACATTCTGCCTTCATGTGGTACGCATTAAAATTGACTTTAAATTAATTTATCCTCTAACTATTCTGTCTCACTAATTTTAAATATTTTAAGAAAATAAAAAGTTTGATAAGGAGGATCATTTTTACATGTTAGAGCTTAGAGTAAATAGATGAATATTGCACAGATCGGAGAGTGTGGATGTTTTTCTCTTATTTGAACTTCACCTCCAGCCAAATGTCATTTTTCTGAGTTTCAGTCTTAGTCGAAACTTGAAAACTCCAGGGATCATTTCTCTGCCTGCTGTCTGGAAAACTGTGGCCAACAGAAGGAAGAAGTTGAGCATGACAGTTAAACTTTCGTTCATATTGAGAGGAAGTGGATTATTTTAGCTGTGACCGACATAAGGGTGTGGGTGGTGTAATTGTCATCAGGGGGCTGGGGCAGTTGGTTTTTTATGCACCATTAGTTGTAGTTCTTATTCATGACAATTCATTGTTTAAAACACAGTAACTTGCTTTGGTAAGAGGAAATTTATTGAAAGGAGAGCAAAATGAGACCTTACTTTTTTCAAACAAAACAACACTAAAACATGTAGTGTGTAGCAAGAATGTATTATTAGTATGTTTATGGGGTTAGAAGTGTAATAGTGAATGGTTGGACTTCCCAGACTTCCTGGCAAAAAATGTCCATTGTGGCTCTCTGCACTCTGTCTCTGCTCTTTTATCACTAAATAAAATCTTGGGACAAATTTCTAAAGTTATTCCTGCCACTTGGGTGGAAGTGGATGTAAAATTTATGTCAGTGGTTGATGAGGTCAAAAAGGCCTCTCACTGTAAGACCCAGTCTCTGTGGATAATCCTCCAAAATACTCAGCAATGCACAGTTTTAATACCTTCTGGTTTAACAGGAGCAAGTCAAGTGCAGCAAGGTCAGTGAGTAAAATTATGCATTTGTAATGTGTTCTGTGAAAAGACTGCAACACAGCCACAACTAACGGGTCTGAGATTACTGTGTCTGTTCGGAGATCTGGTGCTTAACTGTACAGTTTAGAATTTAAGAAGTGAAATGTGTGCCACAGTGCAGTATGTAAGAAATAAGGAGATCATACAGACTAAACAGAGTCAGTGTATGTTCTTCAGAATGTTTTTATTTTAGTGGAAATAGAAAATCAGTCGAAACCTTTTAAGTATAAAGTGCAGTAAAAGACAGTAATAATGCCAACACAGTCACAACAATTGTATAAACAAATAATAAATAAAAATAAAAATTCTTTTCACATGATAAAAAAGACTTTTTCCAGCTGAAGTGTACAAAGTGTAACAATTCTCAGGACCCAGATTATTTGACTTATGATTAGACATCAACTGTGGTCAGTGCTTTTTTATAAACTAGACAATAAAACTATATTAATTCAGTACTGCCTTAAGTAGTTTACACAGTGTTGTCTCATAAAAGGACATGCCATTTCACAGTGTTTGTAACTGTGAATGAATTAAAAAAGACAGCAAAGATCAGGCACATAGGTCAAACAGACAGAACACAAGCAGGCACAATTCCCCTCGAGCATAAAACGTCAGGGAAAATTACCTCATAGCTGCTCCAACTTGCTGGCTCAGAATCACAATTGTTCATAATGTGGTTGTAACAGCGGAGTTTCTACTGCCAACAGCTGTTTATTATATCAAAATCCCATAAGTAAGTTTCTCCTGAAAATAGGAGATCCATCAGATATGTGGTGCCAGCAGCACAAATAGCTTGCCTCTGAGTGTACAAATACGCACCACTGAAATGTGCTAATGTCAGTGGTACAAACAGTACATTTGCACATATGATTTGAGTCACTCTAAAGCTCAGAGTCCAGCACAACGCCTACAAGAGGCAGGAGAATTAATCAGAAAAGTGCAGTTATGTAAATGTGCTTCCTGTCTTCATCCCTGGCAGAGAACGTCTGTTTCGAACTGCAGCAGCTGTCCCATGAAGGACAGGTTGGGGGAGATGACCTGACGCCGCTGCTTCACAAAATCAAAGGCCTCATCCAGCCTGACGCGCCGAGTGTGCATGAGGTAGGCCAGACAGATGGTAGCGGAGCGGGAGATACCTGCCTGGCAATGCACCAGCACCCGGCCCCCACTCTGCTTCACCGAGTCTGTAGGCGGAGCGGAAGAGACAAGACGGAAAGAGGAAGAGAGATCAGCATATTGCACTTCATTTGACATTGGTTTATTTGACATCACTGACAGTGTTTTACGGCAAGGAATACATAAAACCCTTTGAACTGTTTGACCAAAGGAGCAATCTGCACAGTCATGAACACGCTGTCATTTTAACAAGTTGATGGAAGTTCAAGCAAAGTTAGTTTTTAAAAACTAAACTCTTCCCTTGAACTTAACTTTGGAAAGTAAAGGGCTAAAACTTGCAAAAGAATGAAGTATGTTGTTAATAAATTTCTCCTCTGCAGCTTGTGCAGCATAATCCAGTTGTTTTGTAATCATGTGATTACACTGTTGTTCCATAAGTCTAGGCTACAAAATGGATTATGGTGTCGAAGCGGCTTAGAAAAATATCTGGGATGTTTTTTATGTTCCAACAAGAGTGTAAAAAGATGGCTAAGATGAACCAAATTCACTGTGGGAGGGGAAACTGACCGATGAAGGCGATGGCTGTGGAGAAGCAGGCCCTGATGTCAGCAGCGAGGCTGTCCTCCACTGTGAGCCGCAGGTACTGAAACTCCCCCTCATAGAAGTTGGGGCATGTGGAGGAAACATTGAGCACAGCTGTGATCCCGGCTGCTGCGAGGGTCTCTCTGCGGGACGAGTGGATGGCACTGCCCAGAAACAGGAAGGGCAGAAGCTCCACTGGACCATCCTGTAGTTTACAAAAGCAAGACAAATTTAACAAAATATTTAGGTCAAAAAGTCTCTATGTAGTTCATCCTATATATTTTTACATTATTTGAGGGCATTTTGATGCTCAAGTTGTGTAAAATTATCTATCATCTATTAGCTCCTATAAAAGTGGATTTATCTTACCTGATCATATGCTGGTGTCCTTCTACCAGTCACTGCTGGCTCTGGTTCAGCTGTAGAAAAGTGATTGCTGGACGAGTAGTAACAGAGCTCTCCATAGTCCTCCGAAAATCCCTCAAATCCACCTAAATGGAGGTCACATAAAGTATTAGCTAAGCCACAAGCTTTAAGCAAAGTACTTCTTAAATATGCGTTCTCTTAGAAACATTTATAACAATGTGGTAACATGTAAAAGGAGCTTGTGTAAACATTTAAATGGCAAGTTTGATATTTCTGTCATCGTTTAGGTTTTAAATTCTAACACACAAATTTCACTCTTACATTTAAATTAATTAAGTATGCTTAGTGCTTCGATAATAGTAAATTTTTTTCTTTAAAAAGTCAAAACTTTCGAAAATTTGTTTTATCGTTCATTTAATAGCCAAAAATAATTAATTTTGGTGAGTGAAAATAGTTTGAAAAGTGGGTTTACCTTGTAGAAAGCACATTTGCGTCTGAACTTCGTTTTGCAGGGCGGTGAGCAGCATCTGGGCCACGCTATCTGTCTTCAGCTCAGCCACGGAGCGGCTCCTCTCATCCACCACCACCACCGGAGAGAACTCCCCGCGCCGCAGGCGGCCCAGGAGAGCCTTGTCCGGGATGAGCCAGTCCAGAGCCACCACCGAGCTCTTGGATCTACGACGGAGCATCGAGTTCCAGTTGACGTTTCGAGACTCGCAAATGTGCGCAAAAGAAAAGTCAAGGAAAGGCCTGCAGTCCAGCACCACACACCCGGCAGAGGTGTACTGGTCCCGGGGGGTGCTGAGTATGTGGACCAGCTCATTTCCAGTTATTTCCAAAGGCTCGCAGCTTGAAGTCATGACTAGAAGTGTATTTAATTAAAATAAAAGTAATAAATAATTAACTTTTCGCTCGAAACGAAAAAAAAATCAAACACTCAAAAATAAATCCGTTTAAATTGTTTTTGTTAGAGTTTAAGCACAATGTCAATAAATCTTATTTCTAGAGGTGGTTTTAAGAACCACTGTAAATATACAGTTTCTCTAGAGAGCACCAGAGAAGAATGCTTCTTGAGTTCTTCTCCGTCAGGTCTGTTGAAATCAGCTTTAGATGGAGAGTTTCACTTTGTTATTGATAACAGCTGTACGAGGGGCGGGGTCACCTTGGCCCCGCCTCGTGTTCCACTGAAGGAACAACGTCAGACGCGGAACGACCATATATGGCCTGGCCGGCACTCCTCATATGGACACTGACGTCAAACCTGACTTTCCTACCGCGCACGTGGTGGTTTGGGGTTATCCCGTGTTTTTGTGTTGAATGACGTTATGCAGGGAGTCAAAACCCAGCCCTCGCATCAGAGAAAGGGTGAGGGCTGAGTTTGGTTATGTAGGTTAGATTTAAGCCTCAGCCTACTGCATGAGGCCCTCTGCTTCTATTTTTTTACTCCATCACACACAAAAGTGTTACTCCCCTTAGTGATTTTAAGTTGTTCTCTGCCTATTAGTTCTTCCCTGGAGAAAGGTAAAAATGTTGCACAAAATTAAATGTCAGAACAGATTTAAATTTGTTTGTTTTTGCTTTGCCTGCAAATTTAGGGCATCTGTATTTTTCCTCTTTATGATTTTATAAACTATTACACTGCAAAAACATAAAACAACCAAAAATATCTCTGCCTCCTAGAGAACAGTTGCACAGTGCAGCGGTTATATCAAACACAGATTATGCAGCTTTTGTTTTGCCCTCATTTTATAAGAGGCAGGCCTGTGCCAGTTATTGATTGCATGGTTTTGATGATTAAATCTCCTCCGCTGTGGATTTGGTGCATTAGTACGTGGGATGGACTCTAAATAAACCACAGTGCCTTTGTTCATCACAATTTGGTCTGGCACAGAGAAAATGAGGGTTATACAGATAATACTTGTTGGTGGGATTAATTTACTGTTAGCTTTGGTCTTTTTGTGGGATTATAAACAGTTAAAAACTTTAGATTATTACCAGACTGGTAGAACTAATCAAACAGATTACTCAACAAGAAAAGCCAGCAATTAGAGGGAAGATTTGTGCGGTCAGCTCAGTAAACAGAAACGTATTTTATTTACCAAGATTAAGGCAATTTGGTACTTGAGAGCTTTCTCATAAGAAAAACTTACTCCAAAGACAACTATTTTCCATTATAATTATTAAGTATAAAGCCTACACATTACAAAATACATTATAAAGCATTAATGATTCAGAGATGGCTAGTAGGAATAAGCCGTGTTGATGTAGTTACTGTCAGGATGACATGTTGGCTTTTTCTTGGTGACCTAAGGACTTAAAAACCTTTGCTTCAGATTATTGTAATGAAGGCTGAGGTTCTACATGAACCTTAGACCTTCTGTTAAGTTATTACATTTTTTTCATAGAGATGTCCGTATTTGTGTTTTTGTCAGTAATCTCCTCATTAGTTAAAAGAAGCCGCAGCTGAGATGAGAAAAGGTGATATTACATACTTACATGCATAGAGAAATACCATAGACCTGAAACCAAGTTTTAGCTGAATTTGGTAGATCTATACAGTAGTCGTTTTGTGTTTTACATGAATGGTTTTTGATACTTTTTTTCTAATTCTGCTTAAGTAATGCTTTAAGTCAAACATCAGTTATTCTAATTATGTAGTATATTGTAGACGTCCTCCACCCCTGCATACAGGACACGCATTGCCCTATTACACACAGAAAGATATGCTTTAAGTGCAGTGTGGGATAGTTTAAACCATAAGGTGTAATCTGGCATCTTTCTTTTCATTTCCTCATAACCCACACTCAAATCACTCTGCCTTCCTACACATGTCTCCCACTCAAACCTCTGACTCCACTTTCTTCTTGTTCCCACTTCCCTTCTCCCCCTCCCTCACCGCTGCCTGCTGATCCCTCAGCAGTACTCCCACTTTGTCATGCTCTCTCCCTGCTGAGGCTGCAATTTCGATCCACAGCGGTACATACACACATATTTTGGTACAAAGTTTATTATGGCTGTCAGTAGAGCCGCTGAGCATGCATTTACTGTAGCCTCAACCTGCACTTTAGGCTTAAACACACTCATTGAAACCCACAGTGAAGTGGTGAGGTCTGTTGAGTTAGATGATTGTGATGTAAGTTTCTCTGTATGGTGGGTGTCATAAAAAAATGTTTCTTTTTTTTTCAGCATTCGTTCGCCCCCATCTCAGCAGCCCAACAGGAAATAGCACCGCACATACATCCTGTCACCATCCGTGAAGGCCTCAACATTGACACACTCACACTCTCATACTGTGCCATTACAACATTTGTTATGCTTGTCATAGCTCATAACCCAAACTGTCTCTGATTCAAAACTTTGACAGGAACTTTCCTGAAAAAACCTGAGTAATGATTAATGATCTCAGAGATGACTTTGTTACCTGTTTCCTGAATGTGATGACTCAGATCAACAATCATTTGCTTTCATTTTCATTGGTTACATTTTTTTTAAAAATCTTTCCTATGTTAGCAAAACAGAGTGTCAAAGATGGCAAAGGGTCAGACAAGAATATGTGTGGTCTGACAGAATAAATGATAAATTAGTTGTTTTTTTTTATGGTTTTGTGATACAATGACTTTTTACTGTTTTATATCCACAGCGAATTACTTAGTGACAAAGGCGCAAGACATGAAAGATGAACGAGGAGGTGGTGGAGGTCATGACAAATCTTGTGTAAACAAGGGTGACTATTCTTGTATCAGGAGAAGTGAATGTCAGACTGTAGGCAGACGGAAGAATTAAAAAGTCTGGTGATGGTGTGGCAAGAAAACCGTGACTTCAGAACGATAAAAACATTGCTGGTAATGCAAACGTTTGCCCTTACTCATCTCTGTGAATGAATAGATGGGTAAATAAACGTTAAAATAGACCCTGATGAAAACAGCTGCTGCTAGCGTCTCCCCCCCACCCACCCATCACAGGGGATTATCCAGGATTAATTGGATGGCTGGGACTATTAATCTCTGAAAAAACACTGTAATCCAGGAGATTGACCTGATCCCTGATTCCTCTCCTAAATGCCCACGTGACAACACCATCACTTCATTCAGGGGGAACATGCCCCTGCTGGGGTCAGACCATTGATGCGTTCAGGCATGCTGGTGCTTAATGTTACAGAAAGTTGGGTTAGTTCTGGGGTTTTTTGTGTGTGTGTTTAAGTGTGTGTGTGTGAGTGTTTGTGTTGTTAACTCTGGTTTTATTGTTCTACACCGGAAACTCTGTTTTATGAGTGTGATTTCAGTGTTTTATTTTTATTTTTTATTTTTTTTACTGTGATTCACATTGATAATCCTGGGGTTTTTTGAATCAGTGTTAAAAATAAACAATATTTTTGTCAAAATCACTCTGATACGCTAAACTCTTCACGTAGCCACATTTGCATGTAGCCACATGCTTTCTCACTTCCATTTCATTTCTAGAAAGGACTTGTGGACTCACACCTTGTGCTGGGAAATTTATCAACCACTGAGAGAAATGCCCAACCCGAACTGAATAAAATCTCCCGCTTAATAAATATTGTACGCCATGTACTAATCACACCGTGATCTTTGTGTCTTTTTCCTCCTTCCTCCTTTGTCTTGGCTCATCCCTGCCTCTCCTTTGATTTCTCATCAGTCTGTGGAGATCACAAACACAGCTGTCATGACTAAACAACAACAACACAACATGACAACATATAACAGAAAAACCCTGTTTTCATAATTATGTGTTAAAAGATCTTATTAAACATCTGTTTACTTTTGCACTTGAGTGACTGACATAACTTCCTGGAAGAAGTGATGATACTTTTAAAGAGAACAGCTTAATGGCGTCATTGGTTCAACTGTAAATAATTAACCTATTTATAAATCTATTCTAGCTACCTATGTCATAAATCTAAGCCTTCTAAATCAAGATTACAACCTCAAATCATATGAACGCACGGCCACTTCCTTTAGCTTGCATCATGCAGTTTGTCATGCTCTCTGACTGTTCTGTTTCACCTCTTTCACCCCCACTCTTCCTGCTAACCTCACGCTTCATCTCTCTGCCCCCCCCAGCCTCTCACCCTAGGACAAATACGAGGCCTACGCTCGCTGTCAGGCTCAGTGCAGTAACCATGGCAATGACTGGCACCAGCAGGTCCTCAGTGGGTTTAAAAGGTGAGTAGTTGTCTCCATGAGGCAAGTGAGGCAGGGTGATGACAGGTCTGTGAGTTTGGTCTGGCAGTGGGGCAACTGTGAAGGTGGAGAATGAAAATAACAGAGAGATGCATTAATAGAGGTGTAGAATATATTTGTGTGGAGGAAAATATAAAGGCAGGACTCTACACTTGTCAATTTGTCCAAGATCAGTTTTGAGCAGGGGGTTTTCACATGAAACCAATCTCCAAACCGACACATAGTTTGCCACGGACTTCTTTTTTTATAAGGTTCTTTCTTAAGGATCATCATATTTCAAGATTAATTTTGTTTATATACATAGTTTAATAGACACTGACACATCCTGCATCAACCCCACAGGCTCACACACAAATACATAGTACTCACTTTATACACTTTACGAAACTGAGATGTTTTTATTTAACTTTTGAAAATGTAGTGATTTAATTTTTTTGAAAACCAGATACTTCTCTTCTTATTTTTCTTGGGGCCTAATGGAATATTTATCTAATTAGTTTAACAGCAGAAAACAGTTCTACAGATATTAAAATTAAATTTATCATATTAGTTATCTAGTTTTATTCAACTACATTCTTTTAGAGTTTACAAATGTTGCTTTTAGAGTATGCTCCTTCCCTCCCTGTGGCAACTTTTTGTGCTGAATTAACCTGAATGTGATGAAACCATCCTGCCTTTTCAGAGTTGAATTATAATTTTTATAATTTTCATTATTATTTTCTGTGATGAAGAGCTTAGTGTGAGAGCTGTACTCTACCAGTGAGAGGAAAAGTGACTCGGTAGTAGACAGTTCCATGTTGGCCCTGCAGAGAGCAGCGATATGTTCCTTGCTCATCCACATGCAGCTGATTTAGGATAACAGATGAATCGCCTGTCACCACCAAGGCTTTGAAGTCACGTTCATTCAGCTGCACACAGAAATCAGGAAGTGATACTTGTAAGTTAGTGAGTGTAAAGCTGGTAGATAGTATTTGCATATTTCTGGCGATTCTACACAGTTACATGATTACAATCATAATACCTGAGAATTTAAAAGCATGTAAAGTTTAAAATTTAAACTCAAGTGGTTACCTGCCTAAGCTACTATTGATACTTGTCTTTGTGTTATTGTTTTATAAAGAAACAGTGATGTCAGAGAGACCTTTTTAGATCCTGGCACACCCGGGGCCCAGGAGTAGTGGTACTCCGGTTTTCCCAACAGAAGACGATGCCACGGGAGGAAACAGTTCAACACTGCCTGGCCTCCCTCCTCAGCCTGCACTGGTAACTCTGTAGAAAGACAGAAGGGAGAAAGAGAGATGCTACATTCATTTGCATCAGAGGGATTACTTCAATAATCTTTTTCATTAGCCATGCACATGGACAGGCAGCAGCAGTGCCTGGCTTAGGAACACATTCACACACCCGTGACAGCGTGCATCCATGTTCTTTAAGGAGTGATGCACTCCCAGTACATAGGTATGACTAGCCATCATCCACTCATCAGCAACATTTACACTCATACACTGTAGAAAAAAAATATACTAATATACCACCACACTCCTGATGGCCAGAGGGAGAAGGACAGATGTATATCTTGTAGTGGCAAGAGAAGCAATCAATTACTCTTCTTTTCAAGAGCCCTGAAAAACACAGCACATACACATGCATACACACGTGTCCTTGCACTGGATATGTGGTATGTACACATTGTGCTTCTACAGGGATTTACACAGATATACAGAGGAAGGGATCAGGATGAACAAACTTACCACACTTGTTAGGGCACAATCCTGTGGGAGAGACAAACAAATGAGCTGAAACTAATGCATCTTGTACAAAGTGTACAAAATGACTTACACAAAGTGCACCGCCTCATACTGTGCAGAACACCCACTGTTATTTATGATTATTACCATCATGGATGAATGTGTCCAAGTGTTTCTCTAAGATCTTTCTGCCCTTCTCCATAATCTGGATGGTTTCGAATGTTACAGATCCTTTTGGAAATAACAGGCTTTCTTTTAAAATGCGGTAAACATTGAGTTTGTTATGATTACTGTGCATATATAAAAACATTCAGTGAGATTTAGTGTTAATTATGCTATATACATTTGAAATGATTAATGGTAATAAATAATTTTTGGATTCTTACCAGTGCGCTTGGCTTTCAAAAAGCGGTCAAATTCACTGTGGTACTCAGTTCTGGCTCTGTACAGAGTGGTGGGATCTGTGCAGTGGGAAACACACACACACATATATATATATATAAAACTTATTTTGATACTTTACAGTGTAGGTATCTCACTCAAAATGAGGGCCTTAGTACCAAAAGATTTAATTGACAGGTCTTAAAATCACTCAATACATAACATATAACTAAGAGAGAATGATCAATATGTTCCAAAACTCAGGCTTTGTTTAATTGTGTTAAACCAGGTCTTGGTCTCACCAATGACTCCCCCTCGCTTCTGGCTGGTCATTTTGTAGGTCACATAGGCTTGGTCACGAATCTTTTTCATTTCGATCTGCTCATGCACAGTGGAAGCAGACAGGACAAAGTCCTCATGTTGGAGCCTGATTGTGCGGTCACACTGCAGACAGGCCTTGGCTGCAGGGACACAGCAGAGCATGGACACCAATATCACCAGCATTTCCCTAGACAATGGGGACTTCCTGCACATCAGGATTAGTCACTTTGGCTGTTGCTGTCAGTCGATGCAGGTTCTGAAACAGTACAAAGTGACCTTTAACAATACCCATACAGCTGCTATTTCAGCAGCTTGTTCTCTAATTGTTACTACTGCTTCTGCGAATACCTGTGGTACCTTCATCAAACCTGTCTCTACTTTTATCAAAAGGTCATCATTTCTGTTGCTATGTTCATCAATAGAATATTCATCACAATATCCTAAAGCTCAATTAGATGTCTTTAGACCACTTGTTTGGTTTTATTAATAGTTGAAAATACAAATGATATTTATTTTACCATTACATAAGATAAATGTTTAAGGTCTAAACATGTTGTTCTACCATAAACACAACAATTGGGCTATTAATTATTTGTTACAAGGCCCTGATGCAAATCCAAAGGATTAGATAATAATCCAGGACAGCCCATTATAGACTGTAGGATTGGTTATTAAATTTACAAAACTAATTGATCCTGACATTTTTGTGGGCTCAGATGGTCTTGTGCCCAGCTTGAAAACCACCTTAGTCTTTCTCTGACAAATAATTTTGTTTACAATACTTAACTAAATTTGTTATGTTGCTGCTTCTGCTAATGGTATCACAAGTGAGTGCTATTCTGTCACCAAAAGGGAAAAGATATTTGCTATAGCTAATTCCACTACTGATATAACTACGTTTTTAGCTAGTTTAAGTCAGCCATAGCCTAAGCACAGATTTTGCTATGAAGAGACAGTTTTACAGTAATTGTAAAAAATAATAAAATATCTAGTTACTAAATAGGTTACTGGACCCTTTTCTCGTCTCTAAAATGTCGCTACGACTGTTCTTAGCCATTACTAGCAAACTGAGATTAAACAAAACAACATCGAGAATATCGGCAGCGAAAGAAGGCAAGTAACATTAAGGATGAAATGGAGCCTCCTGGTGTCATTCAGTGTCTATGTTTATAGCTTGTTGCTGTCACCCAGTGGCCAAAAGCATGTCAACAACACTAACTTTAGGCCTTTTATTTGCTTCTGATGATCTCACCTGTAGTTCGTCCAGTACAGCTGCTGTGAACTCACTCGCCCCTGTTCATTTGGCTATCAGTTTATTTGGCTCACAGTCCAAAGTCATACAGACCTCAGAAAATACTCCGTTCAGTATCAAAAACAAATAGCTGCTAATAACATAGAGCTAAACAGATAACGTTACTTCCGAGGTATTTTTTATTCAAGCGAAAGAAAACCGAAAAAATGGTAAAATGCCTTAAACTGTATTTAACGTAATATTTGAATAGTTGTCATGGGCAACGGTCACACACTTGAAAGAGGAAAACAAGAAAGATAACTTTAAAATGGGGTTTGAAAAGGAAGCGTTCGTTTGACCATTGTATTTTTCCTTTAAACTTTTAAACATTAAGAGTGGACTAACATTAAACTTCTAATAAACATACGTATCATATCTTTTTGAGACGAATTCCAGAGGCTTCTTTATTTTCACACTACATTTCCCAGAAGCCCGGCGAACGGTACAGTGTAGTATGAGTGAACGGTAGGTGGACCAATCCGTTTCTACTTTGTTAAAAATTAGGCGGGACCGTTTTTGCTTCAAACTCTGTGCGGTTGCGCAGTGAGTTGCTGCGCTCACAGCTGTCCACAATGACCCCAGAGAGTCAGATGCAGAGGTAAGATAGCTCAATGTTTATGACTATAACGCCGTAAATGGCAGTAAATGCATTGTGTACCCTTTCGTATTATATGCAGTTATTGACCCAGCTAATGTAGTGTTTTACTGTTATAAAGGCCGTTTCAAAACCTCGGTCGTGACCGCTGGACTAACCGGCTGGGTTACATTGTTACTAACGTTACAACCGTGTCGACAAGTGCTATTGAGTTATCGATCATGTAAGTTACTGGGATATCAGAAATATTTGGTTCGTGAGTTGTATGTCACGCTAATACTCTTGCGTCCGCTGTAATAATGTTAGTAACGTTATAGGGTCAAATAATATTGTTTTCAGTGAATTGTTCTTCGTGTGATTAAATAAATTTAAGCAAATACAAAACAGTGTGCAATCACTGCGGAGGAAGCGCGTGTCTGTTTTGGTGAACTCGCTGCACGACACGAAAACATGCGTAGCTTGTAGGTTGTAGCCTGTTGTGCTGCTCTGAGTCTGACCCAAATGGTAATATCCTGCTTCTGCAGCGTGTCAAAACAGCAAGTACCTCGCATTGCATGTAACTGTTTAAAAAAAAAACCTAGCAAAAACAAGATAACTTGTGATCACCACGTGGAAGCTATTACAAACAGACTTGAAACGATCTGAAGAGTGCAACTTCAAGTTTAATTTTGAGCCACGAATTACATATTGTGTCCTGAACTACCCCGACGATATACAGCATCCATACAGTAAAAACAACAACGTTATGATATTTTCCTTTCAATAAAAACTGAGGGTTGAGACACTAACATCAACGTCCCAGAGCAATTTATGGAAGTTTCGTTTAGACGACTGATTAAAAAAAAATAGGCGAGGTAGAACAGATCTAATAAACTAGGACTAAAAGGGGTGGAGGTCTCCACAAAGTATTTGGATGTCAAATGCTCATGCCAGGCAGGGTGGGAACTCTGCAACCAGAGCAAGGCCGAGGTACTCTAAAGCATTTGGTACAAAACACGTGAATAATTAAAACTGGTTATGTTAACAAAATGGTGCAGTATTCTAACAATTTTTTTGGAAACTGACAGAGAGGAAGACATCTTGTGCAGAGGTCTGTCTTTGAAGGGAACCCAGAAACCCATTTTTTGCAGAGTAAGCATTGCATTTGCAAGGCTTCCTTCACTCTGCGGTATTGCCATTGACCCTCTAAAGAAAACAAGGAAGAATTTTGAGCTGAACCATAATGATACCTGTTGGGAGGTTAAATATGGTGCTTTTGTGGATGACTGGGCCTGAGCTCTGAATGAAAACTGTAGGTTTGCTGCAGCACAGTTATTTGAGGGCTGCTCCTCTTAAATATTATTTACTCATGTCCAAGGTGCTCTTACCAAACAGATAAATGTAATTGCACCATACTGACATGATGTGTGTACTCTCAGCGATCATAGCTTGTTTTTATGGTGTTACTGATTCTGTTACCACTAGTGCCAATGTGGTTGCAGAGCATCATGGCTTCCCACCGCTCACCAGAGTGAAGCGTTTGTGCTCTGCCTCTCTCTCTCTCTCTCTGTGGGACACTGCTGCTGCTGAACAATGCTGCACTTCACAGCAAGTGCACACAGTGCAGTGACAAGGAGCTTTATTTGAGAGACTAATACATAGAATACACTAGTGTTACAGAGATATTTTATCAGTACCTCCACGTAATTTCACACCTTTGTTTGTGCCCTAAAAAATAATTGATTTAATTCCACTGAATTTCCTTCTAGAGAAGAGAGAGAAACAGGGAGTGAGAGACTAATGTCTTTAACCATGAAAGCATGCAGTGTGGCATGCTCCAAAACTATTTATAACTATAGTTCCTGGAGACTCTCTGTGGAGATAACTGGCTTAAAATAAATTGAATTGCCAAGCAGGTGTCCTGTGTAATGAGGTTACAATCGACCAATTCTGGATGTCCAGTGCTAGTTTGGAACCTAAGGTTTATGTCTATCAGTATGTGATTTTGTGGATTTGCCTACATTTTATTTTGTATTCACATAATGATATTTCCAGTGTCTTTTTTTTATTTTTGTCTGAATGTTGTTCTCTGTCTTTGCACCAGGTTTGGACAAATCTGTTCAGAAATGGAGACTCTGCTGAAGATTGGCAGGTAGACATCAAGCTTTCCTTCACCTCCACTACTGCCAGGGAGAGGAGGATATATTCCAGACATTTTTACCAACACTGACAGCAACTTAGCTACAGCTGTCTACTCCTACCAATCTCTTCCAAACCTGAATCCCTGCACACAACACTTACCAAAGTCTCCAGCATGTATCAGATTGTCCCAGTGGCTCCTGGAGAGCAGCAGACGGTTGGGGGAGCTGGTGGTTCTCCACTGAAGAAGAAACTGGCTCATGAAGGCCGGCCTCTGGTGCTGGCTGGAATGTTGGGCTGTGTGTTGGTGCTGGCTGCTGTGGTGGCCTGGTGCTACTACTCAGCCTCCCTCCGTAAAGCACAGCTGCTGAAGGCTGAGCTGTTGGACCTCAACAAGGATGGTTTTATCATTCGTAACCAGGCAGGCGCTGTCATCTTCAGTATGACCTTCAGGTGGGCTCACTGTAGAAATTTTCTCATGAATGATAAATCTGCTTACAGATGTCCAGAGAAATCTTTTTTGTCCATAAACTGTCAAAAAGACTGATGACAAATACCCATCACAATTCTCCAGAGACCAAGGTGATATATTCTCATCGCTTGGTTTGTCCAACCAACAGTCCAAACCCAAAGATATTGAATTTACAATAAGATAAATAGATTAAAAGGTAAAAATAAGCAAATTTAAGAAGCTGGTGGTACCAGGCAATCTTTAGCATTTTCTACTTGGAGAGTGACTCAAAAAAAAGATAGATTGTCAAGAAGAGGAATTTTCCATATTAAAATCATGTCAGCCTTACTAATCAGTTAGTAAAATGTCGCATATATGTGATGAATATTATATTGCTGATGCCACAGCCATATCTGAACAGTCAAAATAGAGAGTGACCAGACACATGGAAACATTTCTCGTAATAAGTACTTTGATTGTAGACTTAACAGCCAGCAAATCTTCTCTAACAGTAACACTTGTAATATACTGTATAGCACATTTATAGCACAGTTGTTTCCCTTTGTGTGCTGAACCATAATAGAGAGCTGCACTGTGTGGATGAATAATGGAAAGCTGGACGAGACAGACACATGATTACACCCTTAGGGAAAACTGATTTAGTCATGTCCTTTATCGGCTGAGCTCCCATCGACAGAATGAGCCGCAGTACAGTCCCCACTCTTTTAGAGAAATAGAGTAATAGAACATAAGATATTGTATGCTGTATAATAAAATGCCATATCTTCTGTATTGTGATTTTATTTCCTCTCTATTGTAGTTTTCTCATAGTTGCACTCAATTTGGTGAGCTTGATATCTTTTCAGCAGTATGACTTCCTGTTAGTGACACTGGCCCAGTTAGTTTCTAACAAGTTCATTTGTATTCTCTCCCCCTCTGTCACTGCTTCATTCCAGGTCTGGTACTTTGGATCTGGACTCCTGCTCAAAAGAGGGAGACATTCTGAGCTGCACTCAGTCAGTTTCTGGCAAGCTCAACTTCTTTATCCAGACGGTTCGACCAAAGGACACAGTGATGTGTTATCGTGTTCGCTGGGAGGAGCTGCAAAACATGCATTTGGTGGAGCATGCCATGGCCTATAATGACTCACACTGGTATGGGGGGGCAGAGACAGCAACACAGTACTGGCCTGTCAGGATCCAGGGCGAGGAGGAACCACAGCCCTTTATCACCGGTGATGTTTACTCCAATCGAAATGCTTTTGGGGGAATCTTAGAACGCTATTGGCTGTCATCAAATGCGACCGCCATCAAGATTAATGACTCAGTGCCGTTTCATTTGGGCTGGTCAGAGAAGGACAGGACACTCAGGTTCCAGGCTCGATACCAGGACTCTCCCTTCAGACCACCAGAGGGTCAGCAGGCCTTACCTGAGCTCAGCTATAGAGTGTGTGTGGGCTCGGATGTTACCTCTATTCACAAATACATGGTGAGTATAGAGAAACTGTGTTTTGGTTTTGTTTTGTTTATATTAAGAGCAAATCATCTTATTTTCCAGACAATAGTTCATATAAATGCAGCCTAGTTCCATTTTGCAAGCTAGAACCAAGTCTGTGCTTAAGCTCAGTAGGTTAAAAGTTGCACATCCAAGTATTTACTTTTTGAGATTTTTCGGGCATGCAGGAATTGTTGCACTCACCCTTTACACAAACAATATTACTGCACCAAAAAGAAAATGTGCATGTTGGTTCTCTTCCAGGGATAGAGTCAGGCCAAAGTCTGAAGCAGCAAAGGATATACCAGAGCCAAGTTGCGTGCTTGGCTAGATTGGCTAATTTATCCATCAAAACCATCATACTGTGTCTGGCTCTTCCTTTTTTTTTTTTTAATTTTATGTTATTATAATATTAATATATCTTGGGATTTTGGACTATTCATCTGACAAGTACAAATTGTTTAAAGAAACAACCCATGACTCTAGGAAACTTCCTTTTCATTCATTTTATATTCTCTAAAAACTTGCTGTTTACAGAGGGTGGTAACATTAACTGTAAAGCCCTGCACAAGCAAAAAATGGCATCCCCAATCTTATTCAGACAGTTTCTACAATATTTCAGTATTTTAAACTGTTTCCACTTGTTCTCAGTCATTATGCTAAGCTAAGCTTACCGGCTGCTTGTGGTAGCTCTATATTTAACTTTTGTGGGAGCTGTTTCAGCTGTCTCATCTTACTCTTGGTTAAAAATCAAATAAGCGTATAATTTTCAAAATGTTGATCTTTTCCTTTAAGGACAGATTAAGTAGAAAAGTTCAACAGACATTTTCAATGTGTAGTCCCTAATGAAAAATGAAACCTGTTGATGTAAAGTTTCTGCTCTATATGCCTGTGTCTTGCTCAGGTGCGTCGGTATTTCCCAAAGCCTATCAAGGTCCCTTCTCCTGAAGTGTTCAAGCATCCATTATGGTCCACATGGGCTCTTCACAAGACAGCTGTAACTCAGGAGAAGTTACTGCGCTACGCCTCTGACATCACCAAGCACGGCTTCGCATGCTCCCACCTGGAGCTGGACGACCGCTACACTGCAGACTACGGAGAGTTTGACTTTGACCCGCAGAAGTTCCCCAATGCAAGCGGTATGTTCGACAAACTTAGAGAGGACGGGTTTCAAGTGTCACTCTGGACGCATCCTTTTATCAACTATGACTCCATTAACTTTGGTGTTGCTGTGGAGAAAGGACTGTTTGTCCGGGAGCCGAGCGGTGAGCTGCCCGCTCTGGTTCGCTGGTGGAATGGCATTGGAGGAATCTTGGACTTTACCAACCCAGAAGCCCGTGAGTGGTATTCCTCACACCTGCGGATGCTCAAACTTCGCTACGACGTGACATCCTTCAAGTTCGACGCAGGAGAAACAAGCTACCTCCCACGCCAGTTTAGCACACTGGTCCCACTGTCTGACCCCTCCACCTTTACCCGCCGCTACACAGAGATGGCTATACCATTCAGTGAGCGCGCTGAGCTGAGGGTGGGTTACCAGAGCCAGAACATCTCCTGCTTCTTCAGGATCATCGACAGAGACTCTGTGTGGGGTTATGAGCTCGGCCTCAAATCCATCATCCCCACTGTTTTGACCATTAGCATCCTGGGCTACCAGTTCGTCTTACCTGATATGATAGGAGGGAATGCATACCCCAACCGCACCACAGGTATGGCAATCCTTGACATATGATTACTGAAAGTTTAAGAGTTGTACGCTCTGTTAAAGACGTATGGTAATCTTTAATGTGGTGTTAGTTCACAGCCTGACAGTTGTGTTGTGTTTTAGTTGGTTTAAATGACAAAAATGGGCTGCCAGACCGAGAGCTGTACATCCGATGGTTGGAGCTGTCTGCTTTCATGCCTGCCATGCAGTTCTCTATACCTCCGTGGGCTTATGATAATGAGGTGGGTAATGCCAAACAGTGGATGTGGCAATGTGGAGTTGGCAAAAATATCAGTATATTTTTTTTCTGTTCTAATACACTCTGTGCTTATGTTTAATAAAAAGGGGTAAGAAATTAAAGGCATTATAGAGAGATTTTTTTTTTGTGATAGTAGCAACTTCTCCATGGTTGTAAAAAGCATGCACACATGTATCGGTCCCAGTTGCTGAGTCAAAAAATTGCGTAAGGGTTTCCACCACAAAAGCCTCACGAAAAATGTGAGATACACATTTTTTTATGACATTTAAGTTAAAAAAAGAACAAAAACAAAACAACATTAGGAACCAATGCAGCTCTTAATTAGGGACAGAGGTAACATACTGACCCATTGTGCATAGTTGAATAGCTTGAACACCTCAAAGGCTGTAAAAGATATATACATAATTCCTGCATGACATTCAAAGAAATAATCATATATATATAAATGATAGCAACAATTTAGATAATCATGTGGAAATAGGGGATTTAAACGCAGTTGGTTTGCAAATGATTGCATTCTGTTTACGTATATCTTTAACAGAATACAAACTTTTTGACACCCGTTTTAATAAAAATATTTATCAGGTCTCTGCCAAGGAATTTTTTGATGGTTTCCGGCCTAGTCTGATATTTTGCTGCAATTTATGTTGCTTTTTTTTTTTTCTATACTAACACTATTCTGGAAAGCATGATAATCATTATATGATGAATGAAGAAAATCATATACAAAAGGAAGGATGTGATGCTGACACCACTTCTTTGTTCATTGACCTGCAGGTGGTACAGATAGCGCAGAAGTTCACAGAGCTCCATGAGAATCTGGTGGCCCCTAGAGTCCTTGAGCTTGCAGGTGAGGTTCTTGATACGGGGGACCCAATCATAAGACCCCTCTGGTGGATTGCCAACGATGACGAGGCAGCTTATAAGATTGACTCTCAGTTCCTGATCGGGGATGACCTGATGGTGGCTCCGGTGCTGGAGCCAGGAAAGCAGGAGAGGGATATCTACCTGCCTGCAGGACGGTGGAGAAGCTACAAGGGGGAACATTTTGACAAAGGCCCCATGTACCTCACTGACTACCCTGTGGACTTGGACGAGATAGCTTTCTTTACATGGGTTCACTGAAAACACATAGGAATTAAAGAAACACATGCACACACGCACACTGTTTGCACATGTACATTCTTGTGAGCACACATGCCAAGAAAAAGCAGGAGATGTTTGCTTTTTTCAAAGGGAAATGACCACTAGGAGCCTGCTGCCACACCATAATGTAACTTTGGTAAAGATTAATGTCCGACTCCTCTGACCTGCTCTTTATGTGAACATCTGCCTGCAGGTTATAACCGTCCATCCAAAGACATAGAATGAAACTTCAATATTCAATTCATATTCTATTCTGATTCCGTTGTTACCTGATCCTCATCCTCATGTGCCTTCCATAGCTAAAAGTAAAACCGATCTTAGATTGTATCGTCGCTGCAGTCTTCCACCTAATGGAAATCTAGATTTCCAGACCCTCATCTCGTTTCGTTTCTCTCATAAGTTTCATTTCAGGGTAACAGAATTCTGTCTTTATTGTGGCAATAAATGAGCACTTTGAATTGGATAGATGCACTGGTGCTCAAAGGGCATATGCCTCACCTTATGTCAACATGGCAACTGCTGTATTGTGGCAAATCTCTACATTCCCAACTACCTATGATGAAGCTAACATTTGCATTCATTTGCATTGCACTGATGCCAACTCCAAAATAATTTTTTCTTCACTTGCTTTATTTTTTTTATTTATTAACCATTTCTTTAGATTTGTGGATAGGGTTTGGTTGTATACACAGTTAATTCGTGTGACTCTGGGTTTAAATTTGCGGATGCTTGTTATGATCAACTGGCAAATATTTTCACGTCATCCTTCCTGAACTGTTTTGCCAGTCTGCTATTTCAGTGCCAAAAAGTATCCATGGCTTTATGCTTTTTTTCATCTGCACAAGTTAAATCCACAGCTCAGGGTAGATTTTAAAAACATTTTAGAATTGATTGTGTCAATACACAGCAAGAACTATATTCATTACACTACTAGTTTGCCTTGTGAAACAGATTGTATTCAAAGATGCCATAGCGAAGCGCTGTCCATGTCTGCCTTGTGACTTGATTTGCCTTATCAGCTGAACAAAGCTGTGCAAACCTCAACAGAGATTAGCAGTATAGTAAAAACACACTTACCTTTGCAAACAATGATACTGATGATGCTGTTTAAGTGCTCATTTTGCAAAGTACATGATGAGTTATAATTTAAAATAATCATCTCTGTTTGTCTGTCTGCTTTAACGCAGTGATTGCTGGCATGAGAGTAAAGCACACTAAGTCATCTAAAAGCCTTGTTTGAAAATGAATAAAATACTACATGATAGAGTCAGCGCTGTTTTTGAAATGTTTGAGTTTTTACATATGGGGTTGTGATGAGATAGAATAGTTTAAAATAAGCTCAAATGTTTTTTGTGGTAGATTTGACATCTTTGTGTTGCCTTCTTGCATTTTAAGTTCTACCATCCAGTCGTGCCAATTATGGAAATGTTCAAGCGTTAAACATAGTGAATCTGACTTGTTAAATAGACAGCAACATTTCTAACAAATAAATGCATATTTTCGAACAATGTTACATTTATATAGAGAAAGTGACCGTGAATTGGTAAAATACCACAATATTTTCACAATGCTACACTTTAAAATTAAGGCATAGTTCTCAAAATGCAAACTGTCAGGTACAGATAAATATAATATCTAAATATAATACAGATAAACATCAGTAAAAAGGCATTTTTTGTCAAAACACTAAATAATGGAAATGTTTTTTAACTGAAACTGTCTGGGTATTTCCACTGTTACTCAGAAAAGTTTGATGTGATAAAGGGCAGAGTTTCTGGTTATTGATTGTTTAAATTTAAATCCTTACTGCTGTTATTGTTTTAATTATCAGATTTGACTCTGGACTGTACTCTTTAACCCTGGGCCTTTTGCATTAGCAAAAGTTTGAAGTGATAAAGGGGAGAGTTTCTGGGTTGATGATTGTTAAAATTTACATCTATACTGCTGTTGTTGTTTTAATTATCAGATTTGACTCTGGACTGTACTCTTTAACCCTGGGCCTTTTGCATTAGTGATAGTTTTTCTTAGAAGTAATTTAGATAGTCATTTTAAGTTCCTTTTCTTTTTTCATTTCTGTCAGTTTGCCACATGTATGCCTCATTGCATAATATCCATTATTTCCATCTCTTCAAAGAAACTAAAACCCAATGCTGTGTTTACAAAGGATAATGGAGTATTTGTAGCAGGTTCAAATGAATAAACAAGTCTGAGAAAAAAAATTATTCAAAATATGAAGTATTTCGAAGTTATTTGAAGAATTTTTTCACCAATTTGATTGTAAGATGTTGAGGAAGTTTGATGAGTTTTAAATACTTAACACTTTGTGAAGATTTTTGCGAAGAGTAAACAGACATCAGCAGAAAAGCAGAAAGTCCAAAATCTTAAGGTCTGCTGGTCAGCTTCATTATTGCTCAGAATCAGCAAGTAATCACAAAATATATTGATTTGCTCATTGTTGTTTTTATGTCCTTTTTTGGTCACTCACCTTTCTAATCAAATCTTGATTAAAAAACTTTTTTTTTTTTTTGCTGTAAATGATGTGAAATGCAAAACCAAGAATAAAATAGAAAAAAATCAAAGTTCACTGGTTTATCAAATTGTGTCTTTATTGAACTTCAGATGATCTGCAGTCATTTAAGGCTTTTACATATTAAAAAAAGCATTCATTCTTTCTGAGACGCACAGACCAGATCAACTCAGCAGGACCTCAGAGAAAGACTGCGGTCATGGCTGCAGACACCAGCAGGAGGAGGACACTGGATCCAGAAGGCATGGCACCATTACACAAGTCTCCTTCACAGCATCGTGTAGGGCTTACACAAAGAGCACTGTTCACGCAAGACTTGGTGATGAGTCCTGCAAGATATGAAAAATGTCAGTCTGAGCAGCAGCTACAACACAGGGCATTCAGCAGGCTGCACATATTAACACGCTCAGACATGTTTGATAGATATGTGAGTTGAAATGCTCAGTATCAGCTTTGAATGTCTTTGCTGTGGGATGGAAGTTTACCTTCAAATTCCAATGTACCACAACGGTCCTGGAATTCGAGACATTCTGCAACTAATGTGCAGGAGTCAGGGTTGGTGGTCACACATGTGTAGCATCTCAATCCAAATGCTGTACAAAAATACAGAAAATTGTCACATGAATTAGGAGAAGGCTACCCAGCATCTCATTGTTTCACACATAAACAAAAAAAACCACCATCACCAGATTTAAGAACAAAACTAAACAAAACAAACAAACAAAAAATCCACCAGAGTATTCAAAATATGGTTATTGTTTATTTGTCTATA
>JAQMCX010000048.1:4996913-5012644 GCA_029814765.1 Acanthurus leucopareius
TTATTTGTCTATTATTCTGAAAAGGTAGGGTTATATAAGTTAGGACCCAAACATATTAATTCATTCAGCCATTTGATAAAAAAAACTTTGTTATTTATTTAGAAAGTTTCAATTTAAACAAAACTTCAGCTCACATGAATATGAAGCTGTTCTTACCTGTAGACAGAGTCAAAAATAGGGCCAAAACTCCATAAAGCTTCATTGTGAATGGATAAAAAAGCTGACCTCCAAGCAGTTCAGTAAGAAGAGAGTTAAAGAGCGTGAGTTTTTTCACTGCTGTCTTTTATAGTTGAATGCATCTGTTCAGTTTCTTTTCTTCACAAAGCCTCCACCCAAAAAAAGAACAAATAAAACATTGTTTTTGCATTTTCACAGTTACCCAACAGAGTTTAATGTAATAAAGTGAAGCGTTTCTGGGGTTAATAATTGTTTAAGTAAAGATCTATACTGCTGTTATAGATTAAAGGATCAGATATGACTCTGCACTGCGATTGATTATATCAGTTTCTTTTCTTAGTAAATTTCCATCAGCGTGCCACATGTACGCCTCATTGCACAATTTCCTTGTAATTCCATCTCTGAAAAGAAACTTAAGCCCAGTGCTGTCTTTACAATGGTTGAAAATATTTTTATGGCATGCTCATATTAGTAAACAAATTTGAAAGAGAAAATGTATTTATTCTTCAATATTTGAAGTATTTTGAAGTTATTTGGAGGATTCCTCCAACTGCATCATTTGTGAAGAACATATCAAATCTTTTCTGCATTTTTATTTGCATGTGTGAGGTGTTAAGGAAGTTTGTTGAGCTGCCTGTGCTCTACACTTTGTAATAATATGTATGAGGAGTAAAAAAAAAACATCAGAAAGTTCAGGACCATAAGTTCTGCTGGTCAGCTTCATTATTTCTCAGAATCAGTGAGTAAAATACAATGATTTTATAGTGAATGTCCATATATATTTCATGTCCTTTTTTGTCTTTTACATTTCTAGTCAGAACTATTAAAATGTAATAATTTTCAGAACTTACAGCATTTGCCAATATTTCCTGTGTAGTCATATTTGCCATTTTTGTCTTAAGGAGCTGTGCTTCATGCATTGACGAGCCAGCTTGCCTGCTGTTACCGTATTCTTCCTGAGGGTGGCAGCGTAGGACGATTTACAAATTACAAATTCCCTTTAAATTATGTAAACTTGCAGAATTACATCACCAGGAATCCGATCTATGTTTGATATATCTGTGTAGTCACTGATGTAAACAAGTGTTATTGACAATTTTAGGTGCATATCAATTGAAATTTTTTTTCATTAATAAGTTAACTTTATAATAACATCACCATGTAATCGTACAATGCAAAGACTATAATGTTAAGTTTTTTCAAACCGACACGTCAACCTAAAGCAGAGCAACATTTTCATATAATATGCTGATCGACTGATCCATCCACCTGGACTGACTGATTTTTTTGTGTCCCATTGCAGAATGAAAGTACTTAGACTTGAAGAAATTTGACTTTAATGATTTATTTTGTAATTCTTAACCCATTGTTGCTGTCAGCACCAAGTGTTATATGTCTTTTAAATTAGGAGAACCTGAAGTTTCAGCCTTGACCATGTTGAAGTCCTACATTTGCTTCATTTGAGAATGGGTTAACTTAACTCTAACACTAACCCTGGAGATTTACAGCCATTTTTATAACATTATCCCACCCAAACAAGACATATGTAATACCACTGAAAAGCTGAGGAACTTCAGTTTACACAACTTTTTAAAGCATATTGTTTGCATAAGCAGTTCAAAAGTTATTAAACATTAAAAACAAGAACACATTTTAGCCGCCGGCGGCTGTTTAATTTTTAACGGCCGACTCAGAAATATAGTTTTTGCAAATCAGCTGTGATATCTAATGTTTTTGATTCTTCTTCGATTGTACAAACGGGGTTTGAAAAAATTTCAGCATTGAGAAAAACAAAATTCCTGAGCCTTAGAGGAAGAGAGTGATGATGGCCAAAGACACAAGCAGAAGGATGACACTGGAACCAGCGAGTGTGGTGGCGCTGTTACACAAGTCCCCTTCACAGCATGCTATGGCACCGTGACATGCGATGCTGGATTGGCAGCCCTTGGTAACTATGTTGTAACCTGAAAAACACAGTAACAAAACTTTTAGATTCTGTTCTAAAGACATAATGCAGTGTACATGGATTTTAAATATTAGCTACAGAAACTTTCAATGCAAAAAAACCAAACAAACAAACAAATGGAAAACAACTTACCTTCTACTCTGAGAGAGAAACAACGGTTGAAGAGGACAGAACAAGATGTGGTGTCTGTGCAGGATTTGGGTTCAGTCGCGGTGCATGTGTAGCATCTCAATCCACCTGCTGCACAGAGACACAAAACACAACCTTTACTTTCATGTTAGGCTGTGGGTGTCTTGTGAGAACTTAGCCGTTTATGGTAATGCACACCTCGGCACTTTCAGTCAAAGGGTGTGGAAATTTATGACGAAATGAAAGCAGTTCATATGAATCAGAATCAAATACTCTGAGAAAGTAAAAACTAAAATGAATTTATACAAAATTATTTGATGAAAATTAAAAGTACTGGGCCTTTTCACACTATTGATTACACACTATTGACAGAATGGTTTATATTTTTTCAGTCTATGGGAGCCAAGAACAGAGGTGACAGAAACCGAGGAAACAAAGATGGGAAATAATATGTAAAAAGGGTCTCAGCAAAAAGACCAGGCTGTTGAACAACCGACTTTTTTTCACTTTTTCTTGGCATTTTTTCATCAACATTAATTTAACTAGCAAGGAGTACAGAAAAAAAACCTGCTTCAGAGCAAGAAACAATTAAAACAAAACCACAAAATGTAGATCGTACACTTTGGTTGAAGGATTTAACAAACAACATGGGTATAAATGACTGTTTCCAGCCTAACTGAGCTAATAAGCTTATTTCCAAGTATTGAACAACTCCTTCTACGGCTTTTACAATAACCTGTAAACACCAACACATTTCTCTCCATTAAGTTGTTTTTACTAACTTGAAGTTGAATGTTTTGTCAAAGCTAATGGTCCAAACTCAAAAGCTGTTCTTACCTGTAGTCAAAGTGAGAAACAGGATCAGAACTCCGTAAGGCTGCATCCTGATTTGAGAGAAAACCAGAGTGTGAGAGCAAAGTTAGAACTGAAGGGAAAGCTTCCTCTTTCACCTCAGCTCTTCTTCTCAGTGCTTTCTCAGTACTTCAGCATTTGCATTTCCTCACAAAGCCTCCTCCAAGTGACCTGAATAATGTTGCCCCTAACGTGACCTCGTTATCCCAGAGACAGCCCTTAACTTTTTGGAAATAAAAACAAGCCTATAACATCATCTTTGGAAGAAGAAGAAAAAAACCTGTAGCAATCATTTTTTTGTTATATGCAAACTGACCTATTGCTGTCGATACAGATACTCTTTCACTTCCCTCTGTTGGTTCTAAGAATGCAGTTCCTGAAAAAAACAAACAAAAAACAAACTCTAACTTGATCAGATAAATGAATAAAGCTCTAAATGAAAGTCATCATCAGAGACTGAGTCTTTGTGTGGTTGTGAAATAATGAAATAAATAAACTAGTGAAATAGGGAAGTTATAGGCAAATGGAGAACTTTATCAAAAAAGTGCCCTTACTTGCAAAATCCTTTAACCAGCCTCTGACCCACTGCCCAGCAGACAGTGACACCAGCTTTGGATGCTGAATAAGAAAAATAAAAAAAAATCTGGCTGAAGCCTGATTGGACTGGATAGGGGCAGTGTTTTCCTTGTCCAGCACAGTCAGTTCACAAGAATTTCTGCTTCTAATCATCTTAAGTCTTGATCAAACCAAGTTCACTATCATATAAATTCATTAAACAAACTAAGAGATGTATGAGAATAAAAGGGTTTCTCCACAATATGACAAACTGCCAAACTTTCAGCATCTAACTTCAAGCAAATCAAGCATTACGTTTCTAGAAGATTTTAAAATAATCTGATTATGCTGTAAAAAATGTGGGTCTTGTTCAACTGTGGCAGGAATGTAAATACCAAGTCAGAGCCATTAAGTAAAAATACAAATACACTACATATACAATATACACATACAAAGTATGATAGCACAATCTTTTTTTAAAATTATAATTCAGGCACAAATAACAACCTTTCGACAATTCATTGAAAAAGCAGATGCAAGATTCACACAGGACGCAGGTTTGGGAAAAAAATATTAGCCATTTTAGTCTTAATAATCTTAATTACAAAACAATACTCTCTTTTACATTGCACATCTAGAAATAAGTAGACTATTGCTACCACTACACTGACGGTGTGGTTGATGTCAAGCGACATGGAACCGGAAATAATTAAGAAAGCTTCCAAATAAAAGCGTAACAATAACCAAATGGTATAAAATGAGGATCCATCCATTTACCGATACCTCTATTATTATTTTACACACAATTGACCTGAAATATACACATACACTCAATTTACCTAATCACATACTTACATTTATGGACAAATGTCAGAGTGAGGTGGCCCACTGTGCGAAACAAACAGTGTATAGTCGATTAGGCCACACAGTAATCCCTGCCAAACATCGCAATAGACAAAAGCGGCAGAGTTTGTATCAGAGACCTTGCTCTCTGCCTATTCATTTTCTTTTCCAGTCATTATTTAATATTCATGATGTTTCTGGCCAACAGTGGTGTGTAAGCCTCCAGCAAACACTGGTGCAAGGTCGAGACTTTTTTAAAAACGTCGACTCTTTTGCTGCAAGTTTGTCTGTGTTTGACGCGGGCTGAGCAGCATGGAGCAGAGAGGCAAACAGCAGAAGTGACTGAGCTTCCGTTTGGCCGGTTTTACACAATAATGGGCTTTTCTGGTCGCGCTTATTTGAAAAAAAACTGAAAACGGCGTATTGTTTCCCCTTTTGCTGCTTTTTCTTGATGAAGTTGCTTCCTCTCTTCATTCACTCCCTTGCTCACCCAGAAACAGAAAATCCCTGCATATTTTGCCCTTGACTATTTTATTAAAATGCGGGGTTGTTTATCTTAATATAGTTAATTATTTTTGTATATTTTGTATCAGAATTAATTTGTAAAAAGCAGCCAGTGTGGAGCTGCCAAAAGCTGAAGAAGACTTCTCCTTCCCTGATATCAGACTAGGTGTGCAAAACCAGCAAAAATGTTGCATCCGCATCGCAATGATATATGGTTTAATTTTGAAAAATCATTCCGGAAACCATCTCGAGTTGTGATTTGCTTGACCGGACTTGACGCTTCTTGCGTCATTCACGCGCCTGTGTGATCTCAGTAAGTGCGCCGCTACGTTTTGAAAAGCCGGACAGCTAAATCCTTCCTGCCTGTCCCGGTTAGCTTCGCGTGGGCACGTACATGCTCTGAATCAGTTTTTGTAAGAATGCATCTGACATGAGAACACATTGAAGCATGCCAAAGTCCCTGAAGAAGTCCTGCACCACTCGGACCCTCATCAGCAGTTACTTTGGAGCACAGAGCAGCAGCAGCGCCTCCAGAGCTCCGCGTGAGACTAACCAAAGTTCAGCTGCTGAGCACCAGCTCTCAAGGAGCAAGGTAAGGTGTGCTTCATTTATCCAATCACGCACACGCACGCACTCACGCACATATGTCACTTCTAAAGCCATCTGTAATGAGCTGGTTTTGTCCCTCTAGAAACTCTACTTTGATGACAGTGAAGATGACTTTAGATCGCCAACAAAACGAGCCAAGCTTTCCTCACAGGACCAGAAGGATGATCCGGACTGTGAGCCTGCGTCCTGTCACAGCACCTCAGGTGAGCCTGTGCACCCCGAGAAGCCTTCACACAGGTCACACACACGTTTAAGCATATATACAGTGTGAGACTGAAATTCAGAGATTTAAGAATTTGGTTGCTTAAACCTTAAAAAAAAAACACACACACACACACACACACACACACACACACACACTGGTTTTCTTCTGTACTACATATCTATGATTAATCATATTTTAATTTTTTTCTTCTCTTCAGAGATAACTTTAACACCAAAGCGTGGGGCAGCCAGCCTCTGCTCCTCCACCTTGGAGAGGCTGAAAGGCTTCACCTACCCGAGTGACAGTCCAAAGAATGAAGAGAAGGACGGTGCTTGCAGTAAAATCTGTGACCAAGCACGCAGCTCTCTGCCTCCTCAGGACTTCACAGAAGGCCACAGCGATGAAAACAGACTTCAACAGTCGGAGGAGGAGGAGCAAGAGGATGAAGAGGAGGAGGTCAAAGGAAAGGAGAGTTCGAGGCTGTCTGCCATGAAACAGGTGCCTAACATCAGTGTTGACTTCATCACATTATTGTGGAGTATTTGTTTTTGGGCAGCAGGGATGAAGGTCTAAGCCTTTTTCATGGTAAATGTTTCCTGCTAAAGTGTCCATGAGCGAGACAGCGCCATAGAAGCCGACACTGACCTCTGACTTTGTTTTTTATTGATTCTTTTTTAGGGTTTCCGATTGTCTCAGTTTTCTAAGTCAGGAGGAGGAAGAGGTGGAGGAAGGGTTACAGAGCCGAGTCATCCATCAGACTCTAGACACTCAAAGAGTGTGTACACTCCGTTGGAGCAGCAGGTCATCCAGCTGAAAGAGCAGCATCAGGACGTGTTGTTGGCTGTGGAGTGCGGTTACAAGTACAGGTTCTTTGGAGAGGATGCAGAGGTGAGAGCTGAAGACGCCTGTGCTTAAGAAAGAGGAAGAAAATGAAAAGCATCAGTGGAATATGTAAAGTACACTGCTGTCTAACAGGCTGTCAGTGTTTAACATGATGAGCACATGGTGGATGTCTGATGTCACAATGAAGTTGCATTCATTAAGAGTAAAAGGATGTTTTCAGGCAGTTTTATGTCATTTTAAAGTGCGTCTACTCTATTAAATATAAGCTAACTTTTTGCCTTAGACCTTTGTATACTTTCTACATTTTATGAATATGTATTTAGATATTGGTGTCATACTTAAAGTTGTAATCTGATTATTATTCATTCTAAATTGAAATGATATAAGCACTACTTTCATTAGCGTTAAAGGCAGCATGGATTTCTTTGTGTGTGTGAACAGATTGCTGCGAAGGAGCTGAATATCTTCTGTCATCTGGATCATAACTTCATGACGTGCAGCATCCCCACACACCGCTTGTATGTTCACGTCAGACGGTTGGTGTCTCATGGACACAAGGTGTGAAAAGTGTCCAACACTGCATCTTGTTTGTATTTTAAAGATGTTTAGAATCACATTTTCTTTACCTCTACATTATTGTCTTTACTTCCTAGGTTGGTGTGGTGAAGCAAACTGAGACGTCTGCGATCAAGGCATCAGGGTCCAACAGGAACTCTCTGTTCACCCGGCAGCTCACTGCTCTGTACACCAAATCCACTCTGGTGGGAGAGGGTATCCTCATTAACCATGAATATCTGCATGTGTGTGTTATATATATATGTATATCTGAATCTCTCTGGCTGAAGTGTCCTTAACAGTCTTTTGAGATGTGAACCCAGTCTGCAGACTGGGGGATCTGGAGGAGGGGGCCGGTGGTGATGTGGTGTCGGACCCTCCTGAAAGCTTCCTGCTGTGTGTCAGTGAGCACTGGGACAAACCGAAGAAGCAGCTCACTGTGGGGCTGGTGGTGAGTCTGATCAGTGCTCACTCATTCATAAAAACTACTGACACATGCAGCAAACCTTCTAGTTAAAATGTTTAGTTTTGAGAGTTGGTTAGGAATTTTTTTAAAAGTAAGGATGTATGAGTTACTTTTCCTGATTTTTAATCCACTGGGTCAACTAAAAACATATATTCTCATCTGATTTTTAACCATAACGAGTTAATCAATTAAATATGTAGATAATATAATATAATCTTATGTTGTGACACTCTATAACATTGTATTGGCTGGAAAAGAAATTTCTATCCATTTTACTGTATTAAGCAGAGATTGCTGTTGGTTAGAGTTATTCAAATTTCTTATTGTCACACCTTTGGTTAACAAAAATAGCTTTATGTGTCTTATTTTACTGTTTATCTGATCAGCCTCAACCATGAAATCTCATTTCCTCATTCTGACTTGTTTATCTTTTGTGGTGCAACTACAAGAAGATACACTATCAGCACAGGCTGTACTTCTCTGCTCTGTTTAGGAAGAGCATCTCCACATGAATTGAAATAACCCAATTTTAACGAAAATGGTCATTTTGAGACTATATTATACAAGCAATAAGAAGAAGAATCATTTGGTAGAAACATGACATTGTCCCTGAAAAGACTCCAACACCCCTGAAATTTAAAACAATGGGCCAAACTCAACTATAAAAAGACACAATTCTTCCCACAGTAAATGCATGTTTTCTTAGTTTTTTCTTAAATGTTTGCATTAATTCTGCTTGTGTGTGTGTGTGAAGGCGGTCCAGCCCAGCACAGGAGACGTGCTACTGGACTGTTTCCCTGACGGACCGTCTCGCTCTGAGCTGGAGAGTCGGGTCCTAAAGATCAACCCTGTGGAGATCCTGGTTCCCTCTGACCTCTCAGAACAAACCCACAGACTCCTGCAGAGCATCAACAATGCCAGGTAGTCTGCTAACAGGGCACCAGGGGGCAGCCTGTACCCACTTACCACATAACACTATGCTCTTGCTGAAGTGTTAAGATGTTTATCTGTGTGATTGTGTGTGTGTGTGTGAGAGAGAGTTTAGTCCACATTTCTCTTCAGGGATTGGGTTCGGATTTCCTCGGGCAGGTAAACAGTTGTTTTGTGTGCAGCTCTCAAGCTTCAGTCTGGATGAGGAAATCAATGTGGGCTCATTTAGAGGTTGTGTGATAATGGCCCTCAGCACCCTGGGCCCCACCGCAGGGCTGAACAGGGTCCAATCAGGCACCAACCAGGGCCAATATGTGTCCATAGGCTGACTTTCCCACAAAACTAATGTGTTTTAACACTTGTTTTACGGATCATTATTTGTGAGATGACGAATTAAATTTTTAGTAGTGATAGTAGTAGTTTTTAGTAGTTTTTAATGTTAAAAAATCACCTGTAAGTTTAAGTCAATACAAGTTGGCAGGTGGCCACAGCAGGCTGTAGTATTGATAAATGTATTTGTGAGACTTTTTTGCACATCACTATTTTTCCAGATACAGCTGCTGAAAAGTCGAGGGGAGCTAATTCTATATATATGTATATATATATGTATAGATATGGGTATAAGATTGTATCCCAAATTTACAATATATATAACATTTACTTTGCTATATTTACATTTTGAAAAAACAGTTGCTAGTTTGAAATAATGCACTAAGTTAACATTTATACAAAGATCATTGACACCATCATGCAAAAGTACTGGAATACAAATAAATTCAGACTACATAATAAGGATTTTTCACTCTGATAACTGATAATTACAAGCCTCTTATGGCCAACACCAATAAGAAAACTGATAATTTTACATTTTTTTTATCTTATTGCTTTATTCCTTTCCTTGTTTTGTGCAAAAACGTATCAAAAAGTTTGCCGCAACCAAAATAATGCCTTAGTCGTCATAATAATGGTAACTTCCAAAGTTACAGCCTTTGTTGCCACTGCTCATCCATTTCAACCTCATAGGTAAACATTGACCAGAGAAACAACAGGACTGTAACTTCAGAGGATATTCACTTGAGTTATTCCAATCAGACAGCTAAAGAATTTTATCAGCTTGATTAAATTCAATAAAAAAAGTAGACTGTGGATTTTGTCCCTCATAACTCACATTAAGAGCAAACTGGGAACAAAATTGTTTAATGTTCAGTATAAACAGAAAGCAAAAACTTTTCCTGAATGTACACATGGGTACCACCTTTTGTTTCAAGACATACCCCGTAGCTGAGTGTTCACCATCAAGGTGACACCATCAGCTGAAGCTAAGCAGCAGTCACAGCAGAGCAGTGATCAGCTCAGCGGCCGTACATGAGGTACAACGGGGAGCTGTCAACTTTTATCTCAGACTAACAAGGTTCAGCTGAGTCTCTGATGCAAAAGCAGATTTGCGTGTAATGCATTCAGGCTGCTGTATGAGCCACAAGATCGAGACGAGTGAAACAGTTTGTTCTTTGTTCACCAGCTGACTAACAGCGCAGCCAGTGTCAGTGACGTCTAACTGATGTAATTCAGAAACCTGTTGCCTCCCGTCCTCCCTCCGTTTGGCTCCTCTTTGCTGACAGTCTGCACGCAGCATGTTCACACCGGTGGGGACGGGCTCCTCTGGAGGCCGCCTATGATTGCATTACGCTGTGAAAATGAAACGAGGGAGTGGGAGGGAGCAGAGTGGATTTGATTATGAAGGGCTGGTTCTCTGCTACTTTCTGCCTCTTTTGTCTTTTTTTTTTCTCCTTTTCCTTTATTTCACAAGCTATTTCCTTTCCATTATTTCCCACTCAGTTTAAAGCTGATTGTGGAAAATTTGGTTCATTTGTCTTTTCTTTCTCTTCGTCTATGAGATGATGAGAGGTCATGTAAAGGTGAGTCCAAATTATTGAGTCGGAAGCCTTTTGCTCATCAGAAACAAGACTCTTCTCTATTGGAAGCCTCCATTGTACAAATAGCTTTGTCTGTTTAACTCAGGCAAAAAATTTGTTGGGCACGTTACTTAGCTATGTCGAACCCATTGTAGAATGCTTATATTAGTGACCTCCCAAGATGTCTCCTTTTATTTGTGTTTTTTTTCTCTTAATTAAGATTCATCAGACCGAGACTCCAGGAATGCTTAAATGATTCTGAAATATTTGTTTTGGTGCTTAGCAGCATTGAAATAACAGGAATCTATTCAGTCACTCCAACCCATTAAAAAAAAAACCAAAACAAACAAAGCAAGACCTGCCCAGGTGAGTCTTTGTTTTTTTTTTTTTTTTTTTGGGCTGCTGACATCGGTGTCTCTGGGGTGGGCTGACGAGTCAGGCCCCCTGGCAACAGGATTTATGTGTGTCCATGGAGCGGCAGGTAATGAGTCCCAGGGAGGGTGGTAGTAGCTAGGTGCAGTATTAGGTACTTTATTCATCCACAGCCTCAGGATCAGAGCGAAAAGCTCACTGGCTGACGCCATCAACACAAACGTTCTTGCTTTTCTTTGATTTTAGGTCAGTAACTGACACACTAAATCATTACATCCTGTGTACATGGTAAGAGCGGCAGTGTATCAGAGTGAATGCACACACACCATGACACATATTTTGTTAATTTTTCTAAGTCTGTATGTATGTGTGTGTGTGTGTGTGTGTGTGTGTGTGTGTATATGTCAGCGTGTTAGAATTAAATGTCTTTCCACAGAACTTTGTATTCAGCCTGGAGCAATAGATACTAATCGAGCACCTTAATCTGCTGTGCACATTAACCTCTGATCTCTGACTTTCCCTTTAGCCATCCCTGCTGGTGATTGATTATCATCATCACACTGCTCTGAGCCTTTTCAGATGAAGAAAAAACCTCATTGCCAAAGACGTGATTTACGTCACATCTTGATTTGAAAGCAGCAACCACTTTTCATCTGCAGTGAAGCACTAAGCCCAAAATGACACAAAAAGCGAGAGCATTTCACACCTCTTGTCTTCCCAGTGCAGCGGAGGTGAATGAAATCTGTCTCCTGCAGCAAACAGCAATAACAGCATCCATTAGACCTGCTTTCAAACTGTTGACAACATGATCTCTGGATTGTCCTGAGTGATGAGATTTTGTAAAGACTCACAGCTGTTAAATTTTTTGGCCAGTGGTTCTATAAATGGCAATGTAGCTTATTTAGTTACTTTGGTCAAGACTGAAGGAAAAAAAAAACTGCTGTATAAATTGCCAGAGAATTTATGACAGAGATTCATTGTTTTTATAGATTGTCATATAAACATTTTTGTCCCCATGAAAATTATGGTCATTTTATTTATCTCCTACCTGTGATCCAACATCACCATTGAATTTTTAACAGCTGTACTACCCACATTTACAGGAGTAAACTCTTGTATAAATGTAATTTTCAACATTATAAGCACAGAAGCAAAACTGTTAAATGCCACAAAGAGCTGAGAGGATGAATCTCAGATTAGAGGAAAACCCCCAAACCCCTGAATTTTGACCGTAGATTCAGAGCAGAACTCCAGCCTCTGATCAGCTGTTTGCATAAACCTGAACTGATGTCCAGCTTTGTAGTTTCCTGTGAACCTTAAACCAGACTGAGACTGGTTTGAGACCAAACCTGGATTCACTTTTTTCCCCACAATGCCAAGTCCTGTCAGGATTAGCAGACATGTCACACTGCATCACTTTAATAAATACTCAGCAGCTGTTACGAAACCTTGTAACATGAATTGAATTGACAGGCTAAAAGATTAATGGTCGCACTTTGACTGATGACACAATTGGTTGTCTATTGATCACTTTCATAAAATCTTTGCTCCCAGTTGACCTGTGACTTAAATGAAGGGTGATGATTCTCCAGCATATCCATGTGTGTGTGTCTGTGTGTGTGAAGGTATTAAAGAAGGAAACGAATGAAAGAAAGTGGTCCTGCACTGCATCCATAGCCACGTGTTTACCTTGGTCGCCCTGGCAACTACAGAGCGGACAAAGCGCCCGAGTCCTTGAAAGCGAGTGAGAAAGTGAATGGAGTGATGAGGAGGTGTGATGGCACAACAGGGAGCTTCAGGGAAAATCTGCATGATTACGTGTGTGCGTGTGTATCATAATAGAGCTGAACAAAAAAGGCTGGCTGAAAGACGCAGAGCTGCGTGTGTGTCTCATTTCATCCCAGACAGCAGGATGATCAGATATCAGATGTTGTTTCTCCTTCTGTCTGTACAGTGACAAAGGCCGCTGACCTCTTGAATCAATGCTATCATGTTGTTCCCCCTCAGTCCTCGGGCCGATGACATAGTGAGGGTCGAGCAGAGGGACAGCGCTCAGTTTGAGTTCCAATCTGCAATGAACACAGTCACCGAGTTCTACTGCAACGCTCCGGAGAAAGGTCCGTTTGTTTGTTTGTTTGTTGGTTTGTTTCGCTGTACACTGACCAGCCACAACATTAAAACCACTGGCCTTGTATTGTTTAAGTCCTCCTTGAATCCCCATAAAAGCTCAGAGCCCTTCAGGGCATTGACTCAAGACCTCTTGGAGAAGATGTTAGTGGTTTGGTCCTGTAAGTCCTGCAGTAGCGGGGTGGGGCCTCGTCAATCCTACAGATGCTTCAACAGATTGAGATCTGGAGAATTTGGAGGCCAAGTCAGCACCTTAAACTCTTCCATGTTCCTCAAACCATCCCTGAGCAACTGGTGTACTGTCTGTATTATCGTGAAAGAGGCTGTTGGTGATATGCCTGCTTTGAAAGGGTGCACTTTGTCTGAAACAATACTTAAAGTAGCATCCACACAAATTCAAGGACCTGAGGTTTGTTTTGGTTTTTGCGTCCTGCAGGCTCCTGCGCTCTGTCGCGTGTCGCATCCTTGGAGAGCCCAGTGATCTGCTGTCTGGGGCCGCTCATCCAGTACCTGCGAGAGTTCAACTTGGAGAGAGTTCTCAGGAGTGAAAGGTACATGCGTGAAAATGCACACACACATACTCAGCAACGCAGGCTGCAGGTGTAAATATCCAGTTATCACTGAAATTTCTGGGAAGAGCTGAAATAATTTGTCAAATAAGCAAATAGACTTTCAGCAAAATGTCATCTTTTTTTTTTAATCCATTAACTGTTTAGTCCTTTGTTTCAGCAAAAGTGGGAATTGTGTAAGTTTTGCTTACTTTTTTGCTTCACATTGCTTTGAAATGCAGACATCGGCCTGTCTTTTCCCCATGTACAAAATTTGAGATTTACACTAACAGGAGGAGCAGTTTTCTGTCAAATGGTTGCTTTGATTTCTATTATTCTGGACATTATATTTTAAACCTGTTCTTTTTGATTTCGACCTCCATGCAGCTCATTTCGGCAGCTGTCCTGTGTGTCAGAGGGAATGATCCTCAGTGCTGCCACCCTCAGGAACCTGGAAATCCTCAACAATCAGGTAAAAACACATCTCAGCCACGGCAACTGACTTAGCACTATGAAGTCTGAGGTGTTTATTGAGTATAAATAGTTTACATTGCACAAAACTTTAATAATCCTCTAGTGTAAACATTAAATGAATGAGGTAAAGTGTCCTGGCTCAAAATTTGGCACAATATGGCTGCATTTGTGGTGAGCGTCACACATGAGGCTCAGGCTCAGTTCAGGTGTCCACACATGATTTCTTGCGGCTTCCATCACCTGCTCTCCTCTTATATTTATCACATCATAATGTTTTTTTTCCAGAGTTTAGGCTCATTTAAGGTGTGTGAGATGTGTTTTGTGTTTGTGTGTTTTTTGAATATAGACAGATGGGGGTGTGAGGGGCAGCCTGTTGTGGGTGTTGGACCACACTCGCACCTCGTTTGGAAGGAGACTGATGAGGAAGTGGGTGAGCCAGCCCCTCACAGACCCACAGTGAGTAAGGAGACCTCTGATGAGGCCTGACTGTGCTGAGCTGCGCTGATCCAACTTCACTCTTCAGTGTATCTGTCATTCAGCTGCACAGTGTCACACAGTAAATCATGAACACCAGGAGTGTTTCTGCTGCGTCAGTGTGTTTGGAGCACAGAACCAAAATGAGGACACTTGCTCTCGAGCAGCATGGTACAGAGTGACCTGTAGAGATGAGAAACATTCCAGTGTTTATGATTTCACGTCATTAGACAACCAAAGATGATTGCATGATGATTAAAAATACATTGACAATTGACAATGTAACATTTTATCCATTAAATTTCAGCTAGGTTAGCTGAAGCATCTGACTGTGGCTAACATGTCTTTTGAGAAGGAAGTCTTATCCTAATACAGCTCATAAACCATGAACCAACATTAATTAGGTTTATGTTAAGAAGTAATGGCAGCGAGCATAGACCACTTCTATAAATATGAGGTTCAAATTTATTAAAGAGACAGAAGGGTCTTTTTTTGCAGATAATTCCAGGATGAAAAAATGCATGAAAAAAAGTTATACCAAGACTCAAAATTAAAACAACAGAGCACTGATTTCACCCGCCGTTATGGACGGAGTAATAACTGCATGGATGCAGTTGTGATTGTGATAACTATTTAATGAATTATGCGCACTTTGCAGGGCCGTGCAGCAGCTCTGCATTCTCTTTTTTGACAGAGGGACAGGAAGGAGACTCTCTTTAATCAGTGCAGTAAACAGATTCTGCTTAGTGAGTTTAGTGCTCATATAACTGTTTATTGATGTGATCTCAACCTGCAATAATTTCTTTCTGATGTTTGGAATCATTATTTTGAAAAAAACTGACCAATGAAACATAGGATTGTTAGACGGAACATAAGATGGAGCCCGTAATGTGAAAACTCACTTATTTTTCAGCCAGTAGAGAACTTGCTCCTCTTTCCAGAAACACGGAACACTCCGGGCTGAAAACACATGAAAAGTGTTGTGAAGGCGACTTCTTTAAATAAAAACGCTGAAATGGACTCACAGCACTTCTGCTGCAAACCACCCTTTCACTTTTCATGCTAAAGTACTATTCCAGGTCTCTGCACCGGACTTTATAATCCATATATTGATTCTGTGTGTGTGTGTGTGTGTGTGTGTGTGTGTGTGTGTGTGTGTGTGTGTGTGTGTGTGTGTGTGTGTGTGTGT
>JAQMCX010000048.1:5021830-5036259 GCA_029814765.1 Acanthurus leucopareius
TCTGACAAATATCCAACATTTCTCCCACTCACTAACACACATTTCACACACACACACACACAATTCACACACACACACACACACACACACACACACACACACACACACACACACCTTTATATTGTCTTTTTTTTTTTTTTCTTTTTTTACCAGTTTTGTGTTTTAGCTTCACATCCATACACTTGTTTTTACTTCAGTCCCTGCATTTTACTTTGTTTGGATATTTAATTCATCTTCTCACTTTGTCTCTTTTATCTCCTGTTTTCTTTTTTTGTTGCATGTTATTTTTTTCTAAGGAAAAGTTTGACATATTGGAGAAATGCACAAATTTTTCTCTCTTGTTTTGTGTTTAGATGAGAAGGTCAACAATTTATATTTGCATGTTTAATCTAAAGCTGTGGCAGCAGCCGGTTAGCTTAGCATCAGGACAGGAAACAGATTGAAACAGTAGTATTTTCTGGCCAAACCTGCAAAGTGTAAAAACAGTGTTTGCCATTAAGGAGCAGTTACAGTCTGGCTGTTTTAGTGTCTGTCTTTCTGCTTAGTCAGTGTCACTTACAGTCACAGTCATTGGTACCAATATGAAACTTCTCCAGCTTCACCCTCCTGTCCGTATGTGATCAGTTCCTGTTCTGAAAAGCCAAGATGGTGACAGCCAAAATCCAATGGTTGAAGCCCTGGCAACTCTGTCCACTGTTTAATATACAGTCTGTGTAGTGTGCCCAGTTTATAAAATGTGTTCTCTGTGTTCAGGCCGGACGTGTGTGAAAGTGAGCGTCAGATCGTGATCAGGGATGGCAGACATCCTGCCATCGACCTGCTGATGGGAGAGCACACCCAGTATGTGCCCAACCTCACTGACCTACAGGTACACACACACACACACACACACACACACACACAATTCATTGTGCTTTATTTGAGCCAAACCACTCAGATAACTTGCTTTCTCAACAACTCGTTGAGAAGGTTCTCAAGCTAAAGTACAACAGCTTACATGCATAAATACATGCTTGACGCACACATGTACAGTCTTACGTGACACCACACACCACACACTCGGTCGCTCAGTGCTGGAGTGGGTGTGGGTTAATCTTGCAACAGAAGCAAAAGCCAATAGAACTGGAAGCCAAGCGTTCAATCCACCCACCTCCTCAGCTGTGCAGGACAGCATGAAAATATCTTATTCTGTCTCTCTCCTCGTTTGCCTTCTGTCTGTGTCATTGTTATTTTCCTCTCCTCTCTCCTCTCCTCTCTAATGCTACAGGGTGATGGCAGGAGAACCATGATAATCACTGGTCCTAATATGGGGGGTAAAAGCTCCTACATCCGCCAGGTGGCCCTGATCTGTGTTATGGCTCAGATGGGCTCCTACGTCCCGGCCTCCGAGGCCCGTCTGGGCGTGCTGGACGGCATATACACAAGGTACGTATACGAACACATTGAAATCTACCTCTGCAATCGTTACATGTTTGGCAGCTGTTATTAAAGTAATTACAGCTGCCAGAATGATAAGTGATACGTTTGAACCTGCAGTCACAGTATTTTTCATCTCTTGAGAAGTGACTTGATGCATCGAAGTAATGTATGAGGATCCTAACATCATGTCAGGTGCACAGGCAAAAATGTCACATAAATATAAGACCACACCTTTATGTGGATGCTGGTGATGTTAGAAATCGAAATTGGAATGAACAAAAACATACAAATTCTGTGTTTCGTGTGCAGGCACCTTTTTATCTTGAGTGGCTTTGAAACACAAAACTTCAGTTATACAAATAATTTCCTTTTTTTAAAATTTTTTTTATTGTTTTAATTGATATTTACACTTTGTACTTTAAATAGACAATCCGCTGGAAGCAAACATTAGTTCACCACCTAATTAATTAACCAAGGATACAGAGAAAACTGCATCATTGCAGTATCAACATGTTAGTAGCAGAAATAAAAAAATGACCATACACATAACAATACTCCATACTATTGTTCATAATAAATCCAAGATGCAGACTTCCACAAAGAACGGATCCATATGCTGAGTGTGTAAAAGAAGGGGGCAGTGTGCTGAAAAATACAAATAATTTCATTTCATCTTAAGCTCTTGGGCCATAAGTTTATCAATCAGTCCTCTTAAAACAAACTCTTGTATAACCAGTCCATTCTGCAAAAATGACACAACAATGGTGCCTCTCATCGTGAGTTTGTGTGATGCTTGTGGTCAAGAAGTGACCTGTGACTGAATTTGTTTCTAACCATGACGACACATTTTCACATCAACAAATTTTTTCTTCTTAGTGCAACTAAACACAAAGACAGTGGTGGATCTACTGTGGAGAAAATCTAAGAACAAAAAAAAACCCCACCAAAAAACCCACAAAAAAAACCAAAAATCACTCCCCCAAAACACTTCATTCACCTTGTGTCACCTTTGTGATAAACTCAAGTTTATTTCCAGGACTGACGCGCAGACTAATCCAAACTAATCCCATTGTGTTCCTCGACACACAGGAGAAGAAAAAAAGAGAGAGTTGTTTTACAAGGACGGCTCTGCTGTTCTGTCGTGGTTCCATCAAGTAAAGTGATATAGAAATGCTCAGAAAACAAGGCTCTGATGGAGAGTTATGATAACTATGATTGTTCTTATTATGATGAGACCAGCAGAAAGATCTGCATGGAGTTTCCAGTTTTGACTGCATGTATGTGTGGCATACAGGCCAATATATGGCTTACAGCAGTTATTCTGCCTCTGCTGCACAGTGTGATTAGCCCTAATGGCTTGCAGATGTCTGTAATTGTCTTCTTTTTTGGGTTTTAGCATGTTCTTACATATTAACTCAGTCGCAGCCAGAGACTTGTCAGCACTCTTAAAGTAAATGTGTGTATGTGTTTGTGTGTACTCCTTCATCCTGAAGAGAAGCATTCAGGGGTTTTAGACTTCGATATAACTGCACTGATGATTTTGTCTCGTCCCTGCTTATGTAAAGGTCTACTTAAGTATTTGGATTTAGGATTATTAGCACGACAGGTTGGGTTGGGTTAATGGGATAGAAGTAAGAACCTGATCAGATCTTGGAGATTTATTAGTCGTACGGATCACATGAACTGTAAAAAGATTTAAAGTCACATAAAAAGAAATCAGAAACATGTCAGCTGGCTCTGAACAGCTCAGTGCTGGCTGGAAACAAAGTGGTTGGAGTTCAGTTTGTCAAATAAACCAGGTTTATGAATAAGATAGATAGACAAAAGTTTATAAAATAATATGTTTTTAAAAAATACAGAAGATCATCACTATTTGGATAAATAAAAAGTTATTTAGAAAATAAAATACCACCTAAACTAGATAGAATGTGATTTTAAAAATCTTATCAGCAAAACACAGTTCACCTTTTTTTTTTTTTTTTTTTTTACCTAACTCTGAATGATATTATCAGATAATCAGAAGCTTCTTGTTCTCTTGAAATAAATTCAAGCTTAATCTTGCTCACAGAACCAACGCTCACGCACAGTATCAGGTGTCCTCTCTTCACTTCCTTTAAACCCTCTTTTGTCCAGTCTCTTTCTGATTGGACGGCCCTCTCTGTCACTGACTGTACGAATCCGAGGAGAATCTGTTTTGATAATAAAGGCTCAATCTATTCCCACCGCTGTGTCAAGCTGATAGACGTAGCGGTGGGAATTACTTTATCTTGTGTGTATTTGTGAGAGATGCTGTGTGTTTATGAGCGAGAGGGAGACACGCAGTGAGAGCTTTGTGGGTTTAACTGGAGTGCAGTAAGCAGTCTTTGCGGGTTGCGGGTAATGAGATGTGTGCGTAGGTGTCTAATGGGATATCCTGTCTGAAATGATCCAGATGATTGATTATCAACTAGAATAAAGTGAATAATCCGGAGGCAGTGTAAAGCGGCTTGCTGCCTCACAGAGTCTTAATTTCCTACTCAATCCGCTGTGATACGGAATTTTTTTTACAAAAGTGCCACGCAGCCGTGCGAGTGCCATCCTGCGCGTGTGTTCTTTCTTACAGACTCTAGCTGAGTAAGCCAGCAGCCTTTTGTGTGTGAATATGTGTATATGTATGTATGTAACAGATGCATATGCAGCTGCTGCGTGTGTTTCCTCTTCGTTATGGAGACCTGAAGGTTGTAGAGCACATTCTTCCATCCCTTCACGGTTGTTATGGAAACAGCAAAGGAAGCGGCATGTAAAACTGTGTTTTGAAAGGGCCTGTAATTGGCCATTGACTCCGAGCAGTGATTATGCTGTGTTTTACTAAAGTATTTCACAAGCTCCCCTCCCATCCGAAAATGCAGCCTTTTTTTTTTTTTTTTTTCTTTCTGCCCAGAAAACTGGCTCATATCCAAAAAGACCTCACAAAGGGTGCTGAGTGTTTTGGTGCCAACAGGTCTCAGTGTAACACCATCACCTAGGTGGGTGTACAGCGATGTGAAACATGTTGAGCGTGTGGAAAAATGTTGTATCCTAAATCGACTTGTTCGTTCCTCTGAGTTTTTATGGAGCTTCCTTGTAGGCGGCGCGCAGGGCTGTTTGGGCCCTAAGTTTTATATAGGACGTGGAGGTTTGCATCCGACCATGTGGAGTCAACTCTGCAGAAAGAAGGGATTTGAAATGCTGGAACACAGCTGAGAAAAAGACGAAATGATTAACAAAAAAAAAAGTTTTCAAAGGCCTTGTGCCATGTGCTCACTTTGATGCTCTGTATATGTCTGTATGGGTTCTTGCCCATCTTCTTTTTATTTTAGAAGTAATTTTAAAGCTTTCAAGGTGAAATCCACCACTAAACAAACAAACACTGATTAAAAAATAAAGAAATATGGTGGAAATTCTTAGTATTTTGACATTCATGTTATCACTCAGTCAATTTTTTTTCTCAGAGTTAAATAAAAAATATTCATCTCAGATACAACGCACAAAAGGTCTTTGTGTCAGTCTTACATCAAACAGCAGCCGTTTCTTTGTAGCCTCTTTCTGCGACATTTAACAATCGCACAGAGAGAAAGTCACTGTTGCAAAAGCTTTTGCTACATCTATACTCTCAATAAACTGGGATGAAAAGCAAAGGGTTGAAGGGGATGAGTAGCCTTCATCACAAGAAGTAAGAACATGATGAACACACTGCTGCGTCATAGATGGGCGATACAGTGTACTGTGTCAGAGTGCAGATTTTTCTTTCTAAGTTCCCCTCCAGGTATGTTTTAACATACTTGGCTGTGACTCAAACTTAGTTTAAAATGGTTTTCTCACATAGAAAGTTTTTAGAAACTCTAAAAAGTAACTAAAAAGACGGCTACTTTTTCTCTTTGAGGAATTGAGGAATTCAGTTTGTTCGTGCAAACTCTCTTTGCTGGTCCTGGCCTGGAGGTGTCGGGTTTCTTTGCTTGTGATTGACTTTCCGTTGTTCTGACGTTTCAAATGTAGCTTGAGAATCCACTTAGTACATTTGAATCTCAGATTTTATGAAGAACACAAACATCTCTCTCTCAGTGGAGGAATGTGAAAACACCTCTCTAGTTACAAAATTTGCACAAATGTGAGTATGGACAAGGTCTGAAATTTCAGGGGACAGAAATGGAATGAAAGAAGTTTGAATCAAGGGGATTTTTTAAGCTTTTTAGCACATCACTTTTCATCCCAAAACGAAACTCAATCCGTCTCCATTTTTATTGTGCCGTTGCGGTAGGTCTTGATCACATGATAAGAAAATAAAATAACTAGACAATCCGAGAGCATCAATGTAAACACTAGTGTAAAAAAAACACTTGAAATGTGTCGACACATGTATTCTAGAGAGATGTGAGGTGATGGAAAAAGGACTCTATTTTCAGCTTTATTCTTTTTTTGGCGGGAAGGAGGGACCCAATAAGAGCAACAGGACACCCGGCTGTAGGAGTGTCGCTGTGTTTCTACTGTGCATCCCGTCATCAGAGGACACACACAGTGTTTGAACAACACTCTTACTGCTCATCCGCTCCACCGTGCAGTATAGATTCGATTATCATAATATCCCTGGATTTGAGCCCATGCACACACACACACACACACACAGTATAACTTGGCTAATGAAATCCAGCAGCATGCCTGTCACACCCCTCTCCTATATGGCGTGTGATGTTACCATGGCAACTCAGCAGTTCATTGATAGGTACGATGTTGAAGGTCAGTCAGGACAGGAAAAAACAGATTTCGAGGCATGAAACACAGACCGGCAGAGAGCTGTTGCATCTGTGATCCAGCTGGACTGTGCGTTTTATCAGATGAGTCACCGCTCTGTCTGTCAGTCGCTGTCAGAGCATCAGAGGAGCTTTCAAACCGGCTCTGTGGAGGAAATCAACATGTTGTCTTTTCATCCCTGTCATCTGTAACTACCAGTTGACATGGACTCAACAGAGAGTGTGGTGTTTGTCAGTAGTGTTCAAAGTAGTCTTTTTCCTTTGTTGCAGTCTCTGATATTCTGTCGCTGTCTTTAAACTTTGCTTGTTTTCTGTTTTAGAGAGTCACAGATTTGGAAACGTTTATGCATTTAGTCAATAATTCATTACCCCACTTTTTTTATGTTTTGTGTTTATGTCTTCAGTGTTGCATGAAAGTTGAACACTTTCAATTTGCTCTTTCTTCTATCTGAGATGCTTTAGACTGAATGAAGGCAGGCTTGGAATACTTTGAAAATAAAACCTGGAGGAATTTAGAAATTGATTGGGTGGTAAGGTGAATAATCCTGAGACAGGATCAGAGTAATAGCAGAGTTTCACAAGTCAGTAAAACAGTATGAAGAATTGATCAAGGCTTAACGTAAACACACAAATGTATAATTACTTTTTAACTGGAGGAACAGAGGCATCAGAATATGTTTCAGGAGTCACTACAAAATCCAACACCCAGCACTCTTTGTATTTGCATTTCTACATTTGTGAGTTTAACGAAAACTTATTGATGTGTCTGAAATGTAAAACTTAAAACTTTCTGCATTTTTGATTTGTGCCAAAAGTTATTTGTTGCAGTAGAAGTGCTCAAAAGTCAGGTGTAAAGGGTCACAATTGTGAACTAACTTCAACAACAGACTATACAGTCACCCATATTATCATCCTGATGATGGCCTGACCGGCATCAAACCTGCTCATTTAATGCCTCTTTGTTTCTTTGAGAAAAACCAACACAACACCAGCAACCATATGAAATAACATGTCTGAATATGTTTGCAATCTTTTAATTATTTTGAAAACATCTGCATGTATGAGGTTATATTGAATTTAAGTGAATCTTTATCCATTTGACTCTCTACTTTTGGGTCAGGAGCTTTATGCTGCACCAAATGAATCTGTGGGCACAGTGTCACCCTCTGCAGACATATGTTCAGTGTGCTGCACACCCACACAGCTGCCCTCTTACTGCAGAGTCATGATGAATGGCTTCTGGTTCACTTTTATACATAAAATTGGGATTACATGCATGAACATTTGCTGTTGGTGCAGTCACTTGGAGCACTGCAGTCTTAGGCACTTTATGCTGATGTACGGCTGAAATGGGTCAGAGTCCTCGTGTCCGTCAAAATCACAGCAACAGTTCATCACGACTCCACAAACGCCTCATCTGACATAGTCAGTATCTAGAAAAAACCAAAACGTTGTGCACCCTCTCACTCTGCTACTTCTGACCTCTGACCTTTCTTTTTTCTTGATCTGGTTGGTCATCAGGATGGGCGCATCAGACAACATCTACAAAGGGCGCAGTACGTTCATGGAGGAGCTGACTGAAGCCTCAGAGATCATTTCCAGCGCCACAGAAAGTTCGTTGGTCATCCTTGATGAACTGGGACGGGGCACGAGCACCCACGATGGGATCGCCATCGCCTTTGCCACCCTGGAGTATTTCATCAGAGATGTGAGTGTGTTTGTGTGTGTGAAACACTAAACTGATGACATGGAAATAGGTCAGATGTAAATTTTTCGAAAGGAAAAAATTAAGAAATTGTGAAGAAACATTGATGGGATATTTGGGTCCATGCAACCACAGATATTCATTTTGTTGAGGATGCCAGCTGATTAACCACCAAGGTCATAGTCTTATGTAACAGTGTGTGTGTATATGTGTCTGTCTGTGGACAAGCTAGTGTTTGATTGTATGTGCTCTGCAGGCTCTGCAGACTGCAGCGATTGTTTGTTTTGCAGGGAGAAACAAGGCTCCAGAGAGGCCTTCGCAGCAGAGCAGCTCTTGAAAACTGAGCGAATTGTAGACAAGCTTTGATCTATAATGTTAATATGCTGTTAGAGTGGAAGTGCAGTGGAAAAGGAGGGAGAAAGATTGACCCCAAGATACCCATGTGTTCCTGGGATGTGTTAAACTGCAGCAGGCACTTAATACTCACAGAATCAAGACTTATCAGGTGTCTATATTTTACATCAGCATTTCTTAATGATTTGTCCTGCTTCGTTTTCTCAGCCTGATATTAAAATATGTGCAGGATGCAGAAAAGTCACATTTTAGCCACAAACCAAGGCAAAAGACAAGAGAGGAAGTGATGCAAAAACACTTGGAATCATATTTCCTAAGACAGAACATGTGTGTATGTGTGTGCGTGTGCGTGCGTGCGTGCGTGCGTGCGTGCGTGCGTGCGTGCGTGCGTGCGTGCGTGCGTGCATGCATGTGTGTGTGCGTGTGTGCTTGTGTGTACGTGTGTTTGTGTGCCCTTGTACATCTATCTTTGTGAGAACCAGTTTTTTGTAATTTTTGGAAAGTGAGGACATTTTGGCAGGTCAGGGGTGACCTAAAATAGCCTTTTAAAGCTTTAATAAAGGGGCATCTTTTAAAATGAGCATAAAGGGCCTGGAAATGCATTATGTCAATGAGTGTCCTTACAAGTATAGCTGTACAGGCTGTATGTGTGTTTGTGTTTGTACTTGTATGTTATTCTGGGACACTCAGCAGCCCTTTGCGAGTTGCACGATGTTGCGTGTCTTAATTTTGACAGAAGAAATGAGTGGTGCCCTGGCAGAACATGTGTATATATGTGTGTGTGTGTTTGTGTGTGTGTTAGAGTGAGCAATAATAATACTGAAAAGCTAATTATTGCAATGGAAGCCTTACAGTACTTGTATGTGCCAATAATGTCGAACAATCAGACTGTTTCTGGGCCCTGCACTCTGTAACTGAGGCAAACAGCTGTTTACTTTCTTACATGTTTCATACAATTTTTTGCTGCAAAACATTAAGCTAAAGAAACATACGGCTTCCTGTTAGTTGACATATGTTGTTTTGAAACTTGTCTGTCAAATGAGACCATCTCAGTTTAAAGTTGTAGCTCTGCTGTTAGATATTGTGTCATATGCATCAAATAGTGTGTCCACATGTTTTTTAAAGTGCAGACTGACTTTGTGTTTCTTTGCTTGCAGTGCTTTTGTCTCACTTGTCAGTTTTAGACGTGTTTTTGAGCTCTGAGACTCATTCAACTTCTATATCAGGACTGTGTGGACATTTAATATTTACATATTAACAATTAAACAATTATCTTCACTGTCAAGATTAAAGCAAATGTTAATATGATATTACAGAAAATAATTTACATGTGAAATTAGATCTTTTAGAAATTAGCAAAGTGAGATTCAACAGTTATATTTAATGCTGCTTGATATTTTCAATGGATTACATCACTTACATAAAATTAAAGGTATTGTTGTAGTACTGCACTTATGGGAAATTCCACTCTGCAGTTCCCCTCAGCTCTGTGGAGCCTTGTAGTCCATTTTGGATCTGTGCTTTGGCACAAACTCTGCTCTTAACAACCTGTTTTTTTTTCAGCAACAGGCAGCTGTTTTCAGGAAAAAAAAAAAGTTTGATACACTGAGTTTGCACAACCTGCCAAGCACCAAATGGCACATGGACAAGTTTAGTGACTATCTGATGAATAAAATAAAGCATTTATAAGATCAGTGAAAGAGCAGATATTTTCCACACGAAGACCAAAACAAAGCTTTAGAGGGTCAGTAAATATTGAAAACAACATGAATACAAATGTATCCTAACTGTTGCTCTGTAATTCCTGGATGTAAAAAGAAGCAGCAGTTTACTAACATGTTAGCAACTTTATGAGGTGATCAGATGTTGTGAACTCAGCTTGTTCTGGTGTCTTTTAGTCCGCCAGAGAATCAGATTAATGCGACTGCCCAGATGAACACCAATGCTGCTGTGTTAGTGATGTGTGGAGGCTGTCAGTGGGATAGTTGTGACTGAGAACTGAGGTTTTGTGTTCTTCATAGTTGCGTTATGTGCTGCACAAGTGGTTTTATTGCCCTCATAGCTGTAACTTCTTAAGAGAGACACAATTTCTCTGAACAGATGGTCCATACTGACCTGGTTAGTTGTGGCAGGATGAGCCTCAGGGTGCAGCTCCTTCTCCAGTCCACAGTGACAGATACCATTGATGGGTCTCTGGAGTTTGCAGTTAAAGCAGACGTACTCTGCTGCTGCCTTCAGGCTAATCATAGCTGTACCCAAACTATGCGAGCTGGTATTCTGGTGTTTGTTTGCTTTCTCTTCTCCAGGACCTTCAGAAAGCTCCATATTGCCCTGCGTTACCCCTGTTTAAATATAGATGAATAAACATTTATCTTCGGAAACCCCTTCCAGTTTTCATATTTTGCCAGTTCCAAATTAATCTTTGGACAGAGTCTTTGGATTATATAATTCTGCTGGAAAACATAGAATAAAAATATGTAAGTAGCAGCCAATGCAGCAGGGAGCTGCTGTTGGCAGGAAGAAGGATCTCTCTAACTACCTGTTGTGTAACAGCATTGATTTGTTTGAAAAGCCTTGCGGAAAGACAAACAAAAGAGCATAAAAGAAGTTCTGCTTTACAGTGAAAGGCCTCCTCAGTGCAGGCAAACTTGCAGAGTCTTTCATACTCCCTCCTCTTCCTCCTACTCATCCTCCTCCTCTGCCCTGTCCGCCTCCTCCTCCTCCTCCTCCTCCTCGCCAGACTCAACTGTTCACGTCAAAAGTCAGTCGACTCCTCCTTTGACTCGGTTGTTATAGTAACACACCTTTCCGTGTCCCCGGCATTCACCTGAGAGGTAGTTAAGAATGCAGATGGGTTTCATAATACCACTCAATGAAAGGGACAGCCTTGACGCAGAAAGAGAGAAAGAAACAGAGAAGCAGAGGAGAGAGGATCTCTGAAATGGGAAGTTTCTGGGTTTTATGGTGAAATCACAGTCACTCAGCACATATTTGTGTAGTTTGGATCCTCTGCTGTGATGTGTGGCTGTGCTCTTCTTTAGCCACTGCTCACTCACTCTCAGACTCACTTGGACTCTCTCACTTTTATTCACGCTGACAGCAGGTCATGCCTTTTGCTTTAAATTAAAACTGAGCACAACACGTCGCTCTGCACTCGTATCGTGACTCAGACCTGCTTTGTGACTGCATCAGCACTGTAGTACTGCACTGTAATGTCGGGCAGAATCAGGCCCAGCTTTACACTTGGACTCCCAGTGAACTAGATCTCACTGAAGCTCACTTTTGGCTGCATGCGAATGGGTAGATTTCAGAAGAACTGAGTGTGGGCGTAAATGGTCTGATGTGCTCGCACTTATGCACAAAGCTCCAGCAAAGACCCTCATATGCTTCACTGAACCCTGCTCTTTGTCTACAGGCCTGCTCGTATACAGGGAAGGATCCTGGTCTGGTTTTCCCTTTATTGAAACAGTTTGGAGCAGCAGTTCCTAACATGGAAGGGGACACAGGAGAGGGGTCTCAGGATAACACTGAGGGTTGTGAGATAATGCATTAAATATATATATAAATATTAGAAAAACACAATATGTCTGTCACAAAAAGTAATATGTATTTTTTCTTTACTCCAAGTTGCCTTTGTGTTCGTGAATTACAAGATTTTTTCAACTCTGAAACTGTTGAAAATCTAAAAAATGAAATTTGTTTGCTAAGAAACCAGTAATGGATTTTAACTAAGTTTAACCAAAAATTACTCAAGTACTGTATTAAGGCACTTTACTTTACTACACTGTTTAATTTTTTACAACTTTACACTTCAACTCCATCGCATATCAGAGGCAAATGGTGAAGTTTTTACTCAGCTAGATTTGTCTGGTGAAATCTGTTTTTTATTTAGCCTAACAGTGTCTTTCATTTCGTTGCCTTTTGCCAACATCCATGTTAAAACCAGGCAGAGTGTGTGGAATGAATTTGGCAAATCTGACTAAACATAATGTGAGGGAAACTTTAATACATTTCTGCCTGAGTGATTCAGATGGATTTTCATCTGCAGTGGTGGCTGTTCAACAATGAAGAAAAACAAATCCCATGATTCCACGCTACTTCATGACGTCATCAAAGTACGTCTTTTGTATTCATTGTTCTGATAGAGAGACTTCCAGTGGCAAAAATGGCATATTGTGCAATTAAAACAAACAAAAATTATCGAGTTTCTATAATTTTAAGTTTTTCAATTATAAGTTTTGTTCATACATTCTGTCTTGTATTAGAAGACTGTAAATGAATATTGTTTACTACTTTATTACTGTTATTACAAAACCATATAGACATAGTTTGCACAAGAACGATTGTGCACCAGACTTTTTGATCCACATAAGCAGTTAATCACTATAACCATGATCACAATAAGCTCTTTCCACTCTACCTACACATGTCACTTACCCCGGCTTGAATAAATTAGGCCAATGAGAGAGCAGGATTGACTCGCAGCCAAAGTCAGAGGTCAGTGACACACATGTATCCTTAATTTAAACCAAATCCCTCCCTCTCTCTCTCTCTCTCTCTCTCACACACACACACACACAAACCCAGCTCCTCAGGCAGAGCCTTGTAGGTTGCGAGGTGAGAACAGGAAGGGCGTTGACGAGTTACAATTGGATTTGTGTCTAATTGGATAGAAAGGAGTAACAAGACAGAGAGGCAGCAACACGGGCGTTGACACCTTTAGCCTTTTCCTTGGGATCAGATTTCTTAGTAGAAGTGTGTGCGCACACTCCTGTGTCTTTGACAGCACATTATTATAAAACACCTGGGAATAAAGGTGATGCTCCACTGGTGTACAGCAAAACAGACACCAATTTGGTGCTTAGAAGCTATCAGAGACATATTACAGGAGAAGAGGAAGAGGACAAGGTGACACGGAGCAGAGAGGATGTTATCTGATCAGCAGTCTGTCAGAGGGGCTGTTTTATTTGAACCGTCTTGTCAAGTGAACTGAGCACAGTGACTGTCCCATGAGGACCAGGCTTCATTATATCTGTTCAAGCATCCCTCTATTGGCTCATAAACATAATGACGTCTTTGAGTATTTATAGATGTTCCTTTTTTAATCAACCAGGTTACCACTACTCATAAAAATGTGTCCCCCTCTCATAGATTTTGTGTCTGATCACATCATGTCTTAGTCATCTTGGGGGATTAGAAAGGTGATGATGGTGCGCACCATTTGAAGCAGGACTACTTTACAACAGAAATTGTTTCTACAATGGCAGCAGCTAGCCTTTATTTTCTTGATGAGTTAACTTAAAGCTTTACTTACAAATAATCTTTGAATTAAAAATGGAACAAATGAGAAGGTGTTGCTTGTAGTGGCAAACCTTTAGAGAATCACTACAGGACTCTGCAGTTCTTTGCCAGGAGGCTTTTAGTGTCTTTCTTCTCATTGTTTTGGTTTTCTGGCCTGAAACTTAATGGCCTTGCTTTAATCTTGTTGTCCTCATCAGTGTTGTTTCATGCTGCTGCAGGTAGATGTTTATTGGTAAAAAAGCTCTCATAAACCAACTGCACACGGCATAACCAGCAGACAGACACACTTTGCGACTAGCTCCCAAACATATTAGTGCATAAAGCTGATTAATAGTCAGATATTTTCTAGAGGTTGGTAGAAACCAAAACAAGGATGAAAGAAGAGTGATTATTAAATTGTTAAATAACTGTATGCTAACGTTTTCATCTTTTCATCCACTTTTATAGGATGACTTTCTATTAATATTGTGTTTGTGATGATGTGAATGTTGTATCTTATATATTCAAGATTACAGAATCTGGAGCCATTGTTTGGATTTGTGCTTGATAACGACTCGAGCAATTATTTAAAATTGCCTGTGACAGATTTCCTGGTTGTGGACTAATCGAGGAATTGACTAATTGCTTCAGTGCTAATTTCATCAGATAATCTCGCTCTACATAGCAGGGCTGTCGGTGCACCCTAGGGTGGTCTGGTAATGAGCTGCCATTAGCACCTAATCAGACCATTATCAAGGCTGCAGCCTCCATCTGCAGCGCCACTGTTCTTACCTTTCAGTGTAGGTGGACAGAAATGATTGAAGTAGCTGTCCGTGTGTGTGTGTGTGTGTGTGTGTGTGTGTGTGTGTGTGTGTGTGTGTGTGTGTGTGTGTGTGTGTGTGTGT
>JAQMCX010000048.1:5037217-5114717 GCA_029814765.1 Acanthurus leucopareius
TGTGTGTGTGTGTGTGTGTGTGTGTGTGTGTGTGTGTGTGTGTGTGCGTGTGTGCGAGTATGAGCATGTTGTACATGTGTTTCAGCAGGTGCAGGTCTGTGTGGGAGTCACCCTGCACGTCTCTTTCAGAGGAAGGTATTACTAGTGACGTGTGACCTTTCTTGGACCGAGCGGTTAGCAGGCTGATCCTGGAGCTATGCGAGTCCTGCAGCCGCCTGTCTGCAGCGATGATGTAAGACTCGGGCCTGCTTCACCATGAGAGCTCACGCTTGATTTGTTATCATAACTGTCACCATCAGACAAGATCATGAATACTTGCAATTTTTGTAATAATGTATCCAGCATTTATTATTTTTGGTAAAAAGTGTCATATTTTCATAATTTGTGGGAAAAAATGATCAGTGTTTTGCGCTCTCCACCCTTCAATTTACATGTGATTAGGTTGTTGTCATGTAAGCAGGAAAAGGAAATGCATTTGTTTTAGTCAGAAGCTCTCAGCAGCTGTCCTCAGAGTGCAGCGCTGAGAGGTTAAATGTTTGTGCAGACTTTCAACAGGGAGGCTGAGTGAGTAAGTGCACACACCGCCCGCTTTTTGTGTGATTTCTTAACCTTAATGCCAGAGTTCAATCATATAGCCTTTGGGTGACTCCCAGGCCTGACAGATTAAAGAATAGCAGGATGAGGTGAAGTGCCTTCACTTCGCTCAGTCTCTCTGCAGAGCCTGAAAAGCCGGGTGTCAGTGGTTACAGTGACAAAAACAGGAAGATTAACTGCAGAAATCCCGATGAGAAAGAAAAAACAAAAGAACAGTGAATAGTATGATTTGGTGAAAATGTGAGAGTACTGTGTATTTTTGTTCATCCGGGTGGTAATGTTTCCTAAGCGTATCTTCGTGTTGTAGCTCAGCACCCCGCAGAGTACAGAGGCAGTTAAGTAACTCTGGATCAAAGTACAGTAGATGGAGAAGCTCTGCTCTTTGTTTTTCAGCTTCAACTTTTGCTTAGCTGTGGTAACACAGACGGTGTTGCATAATGCAACATTTGTTTTTAGTACCTACCATTTGGTATTCTATGTATTACTTTATTTCTCTTCTTTGTCTTTTGTCTTTGTTCTTTTTTTTCTCCCACTTTCTCTTCTGTTTAAGATGTAAAAGTAGTAAGAAAACAAAGTTGATTAACTTATTGATATGTTCAGTTTTTTAACTAAACTTGAAATGCATGTCATCATATTTAACACCCTCCTCCAAAAAAGGGGACAAAATCTATATTTGGCTCACATGAGCGGGATTCCTGGATTGAATTGATAAATCTACTTTTAAAGTTTTAAAGATACACTCTGAGGTCTTCCCCCAGTAAACAGCTCCAATTCAAGGACCCTGCAAAAGTCTTGAAAGCCCATTCAATCAAATGTTTATTAAAAATGAAATGTAAATATTGTGAACAAAGTTTAAAACTTCAAATTATTTGGTACAGCTCAAGTCTGTGCTCTTTGAGGGCATCGTTCCATCAACGTGACCTCTCACATGCCTGGTTATCAAATGTGGTCTCCATCTTAATGTGATATATGAGTAATATCGACTGCAACAGTTAAATAGTCATATGTACATTTTTTTGAGTCAGTTGTCGACAATCGGTGCACACTGTAATTCTGATCTAATTTTTCACAGGCACCTTGTTAAGCTGTTAAGTAGGTGGGAAGGTGGTTGTTCTATTGTCAGTAAACCCAAACGCTGCAGGTGGGGGATCTCCACACATTGCTTCTGTAAAGCCTGTGCGTACTTTTCTTACTTTTACCAACCAAAGAAACGTCTTCCATGATGGCTGGAAACAACAGAAGTAACCAGCTTCTTTTTGAGGCTGGTACAGAGCGGGCATGCAATAGTGACTCAGCTGGATGTTTTCCCACTCGCAATGTACAGATGTGCATTTGCGCCTGACTGACCCTGTTTGTGCAGGATCCCAACCCCTAACATTTAAATGGCAGATGTAAAAGGCCAAAGAGTTGCTACAGTAATGTCTTTCAGATTTAAACACTTAACCCTTTCCTCTCTTTTCTTAGGTGAAAGCCCTCACCCTGTTTGTGACCCATTACCCTCCTGTGTGTGAGCTGGAGCGTTTGTATCCTGAACATGTGTCAAACTACCACATGGCTTTCCTGCTTAATGAACCAGACACTGATGCCGACACGGATGGTAGGTGTGAGCATTTCTGTGGACATATAAGAATGCTTTGATTGTTTTCTGGTGGGTTTGACTCCCACCAATTTTGTCAGCAATCTTAATGTAATTATTTTTAAATTATTATCACTTGGCCCTTTGTCAAGATTTGAATGTCTGTATGGTGACAGATGGGGAGGTTCGGCCAGAGTTCATCACCTTCCTGTACCAGCTGACTGAGGGAGCTGCAGGGCGGAGCTATGGTCTGAATGTCGCCCGATTAGCTGACATCCCAGACAATATACTACACACTGCTGCACACAAAGCCCGGGAGCTGGAGAGCATGGTCAACGCCAGGAGGTACTCCAAAAACACATATTCACTATGACAATCCTCAAAGTGGGACTTCACTAATTTTACACGTAAACGTTAGCTTACTTATGATGATCAGTGCAACTTAGCCTGTACAAACATCTGTATGAGGCATTTTGTGGCTTTTGAGATTTCTAATGTTTGGGAAAATAGTTCAGATGATGTCATCATTATAACAGAAAGCCTGTGTTACAAACTAAGGACATGGTGTGTGTGTGTGTGTATTCAATAGGCAGGGCTGGTCTAAGTGGGCGTTCAGACTGAGAACAGCTCAGCATTAAAACAATGCCAGGGGCCGGGTTGTTTGAGGTGTGAGGCTGTGAAATCCAGAAAGTCCAGTTTGACCGACATGTGTTCAAACTGGACTCTTATAGGATTTAAGTACAAATTACCGTTTGGAAATCACTTTCACATATCACGAAATATTCTGTTCCTTTGCTTTTGAAGAGAGACAAATAGATCATGAGAGCTGAAAATTAAGACTTGTGTGTGTCATGAAGAAATAAAACTGTAAGTAGTCAAAATTGAGTATTTAGGCTTCAACACTAAAATGAACTTGCTTATATTCTTGTGCCAACATGTCTGCACCTGAAAATGTAACAATAACCCACAAAAAAATAGACTTGGTACAAATCACTGGTTCAGCTGAGACTTGTATATAGCACCTTTTAAGTTAGTAATGTCTTTAAGAATATATCTGAATATGAGTCTTTACTGGTTTTTCTTGCATGCTGGTAAAAAACATGGAGAGAAAAAAGTTGAAACTGCCCATGCAATGTTTGAACACATTTGCTATCATATTGTAACAGAAATGATCTTTTTACTGATTAAAAAAAACAAATCTGCCTAGCTCAAATAATTGTTCATTGACATTTTTAAATGGTGTTTTTACATCTCAAGTTGCAAATCGCACAGTAAACAATGACTGGCTCAAGGAAGAGGAAGTCTTGTTCTGGATGACCATCACCCAGATTTTTGCTGGCTGCACTACAAACTGTGAAACATTGGCGGTTGCCCCAAGAGGTTAAATTTTCATCAGACAATAGATGTCAAGTTGATATTTTTGTGCAGGGATTGTCAAATGTAATCCAAATCAAAATCCTTTAACAGTTTTTGTTGAACTTTTATGATGGCATATTTATCCCAGGGGGTTCAAATCTTATTTTCTCTTATCCAATGTATTTCTCAAGTCTGAAGTGGAATGCATTACTTTACTGGGAAAAAGGAATTTAATGCTTTTTTTTCATATAAATGTTGAAGTAGCAAGCTGTCCCACTTACAAATGAGTTATGAAGCACAAATACACTGAATTCTCAGTCTTTTGCCATCAAGGCCTCGTGGCAGTCTCTCCCAATACAGTCCTCTGTCTGTGTATTTGTACATAGCTTCTCTTCACTTTGTAACAGACAGCCTGTTGGGAGTTGAGTGCTGCTTAACTTCTTCCCAAGTAATCCTCACCATATGAAATATCTGTCAACACACACATACGCACAGAGAGCCGTACCTCTCTATCAGTGTAATCCTTCCTATATGAAATGTTTGTCCTTTGTCGGAGTGAAGCCATGCTGAGTACACGGTAATCGTACACAGAGGAGTTGAGCTGCTGGCCGCAGATTAAGATCAGGGGTTTTATTGTACTGTCACACAGCTGTGTGTGAAAGTACAATGTATTCAGACTCACCACATGCAGGGCTATGTTATGGTATACAAAAGTTTAATATGCAACTTTTATGTGAAAGCAACAATTTTGTGTCTTTGTCTCCGTCTTTTCAGGAAAAACAAGAAACTTCTCTCAGATCTGTGGAGCATCTCGGACAGATCGTCACTAATGGATTGGCTGCAGTCAAACTCTTGACATCCCTGTTGTCAACACCATCAAATCCCAGATGAAGAAGAGAAAATCAGGCTATAAGTGAATAAAAATGCTCAAAGATGAACATGCAGAAGTAAAAACTTGTGTCAGAAAGGACTCAACTGTGATTATGGTGGAACAGTTGTTGCTGCTCTCTTTAATAATGTGTGTGTGAAAAGATTTTAACCATCTCAGGTTCTGGTTATCACCATCATCAGACTTCTGTGAGCTAATTGTTGTTTGGTAATCAAATTAAGGAAAAAAGATAAACTTGTCACACTTGCTGTTCTTTCACCTAAATAAAAGAAAATTTAAGAATACACTATTATAAGACTGTTCAAGTCAAGATGAAGAGTTTAATTAAAAAAAGATTAAAGCTGATGCAGTTGGACCACAGTTTGTCTTTTTTATTCCTCTAATTTCTCTCCCCTAATATGTGGCACCTACATTACCCACAATGCAACAAGACTGCTGCAAAATAAGGTGGGAGAATCCGGTGTGTTGTGCTAGCAGCAGCTGATGTAGCCTTGAGCTGCAGGCTTCAAGCAGAGATGAGGAGCAGGTTGAAGGAGGTCTGGTGAGCTCACTTTCTATCTTCACACAGCCAGATTTTTTTTTCCTCTCCAACTTTGCTCATTTTCCTCTGGAGGCTTCATACAATTTATTTTTATTGATACATTTTTTTGCATTAGTCCTCTCCAAGACCTGTAAACTGACTTTGATATGTAAATGTGGACTTAACCTTTTAATAAGAAATGCAACATTTATTCTTGTGGTGCAGAAAATGTGAAGGAAACTTTTTTTTTTTTTTGGTTTGTTTGTTTTTCTAAAGAAAGGCATGAAAATGTTGATTGGCATGTGCTGGGTAAACCCACACTGAAGTCATGAATTGGTTTGTGGGCTGTAGTTACGTAGCTGTAAGCGCTGTGTATTTTTGAATCCTGAAGTGAACATATGTGGATGAGAAGATGAAGCTGGGAAGGATGAGCATTGTGATACGTCCATCCTGATTACATCTGACTGAGAGCCCCAGGACAAGCTGTGGTAGAGACTTGTCAATCATAAGGTAGCCAGGAATTATGGTCTGTTCTACTCTAGATGTTAAACTAGCTTGAAAAAAGAAAATAACTTGATGAAAAAAGACTGATATGTTAAAAAAAATAACATTTTTAAATCAAATGAGAAATAGGCACCTTTTCTATTTAGCTTTTATACAATTTTTTTTTCAGTCGGGAAAGTTGCCCCCTGCTGGCCATAAGGAAGAATGTAGATTTAAGGCCAGTCTGGTTAAGCTTCACTATTCAGATCCACAAGCTCTGTCCAATATTTACAGTGTGCTCTCACACCAGGTTTGGCCACATGTGAATGTGATACTTATTTTTTTTTCTCTTATTCCGTTAAATGTTTTCATTAGTGTGTTGACTGATCAAGCGCTGTGAATAAAAGAGAAACAAATCATACAGATTGTTATTGGGGAAAATCTGCATTACCTTTATTTCTCTCCCTCACTCACACTCTAAAACTCTCATACACACAACCAACTCACGCTCCGCCTTTAATTCCGCCAACTCCGTGATCAGCGCGCATCACCGGAGAGAGAGAGAAAGATAGAGAGACCTAGTAGGCGTGAGTGTTTGAGTGCGAGAGAGAGAGTTAACCACTGTCAAAGCCGATTACAGTTTATCGGGTCTGTGATTCAGTCGCTGTCCGTCCACTCGAGGGTTCTCCTCTCTGTGAACGTCACGCCTCGTGCTCTCCGTGTTAGTTGTTGTTTATTTTTTAAAGCATGCTTTTTTGGTGAGCAGCATGGATTTATTTTAGTGCTTGGTGGGACTCGGACATCTTTACAATGAGTTCCTCTGCAGAAGCGCTCCCGGTAGCGGGGCAACTTTTCCGTGCGCCACCGCGTCGCTGAGCCGCGCGCCTCTCGGTGGGAAACTTTTTACGCAACACCCGGCGACCATGGACTCACGGTAGAAGCTCCGATTGACCCACTTTTTTTCAAACCAGTACGGCAAAATGCAGAAGAGCGTCCGTTACAACGAAGGGCACGCGCTGTTTCTGTCGGTGGTCGCGCGTAAAGAGGGGACTAAGCGCGGCTACCTGAGCAAGAAGACGGCAGAGAACAGCCGGTGGCACGAGAAGTTCTTCGCCCTGTATCAGAATGTGCTGTTCTACTTTGAGAACGAACAGAGCGCGCGACCAGCCGGGATTTACCTGTTGGAAGGATGCACCTGCGAGCGCGCGCCGGCGCCCAAGATGTCCACCACTGGGAAGGAAGCGCTGGAGAAACAGGTGAGAGGTTTGAAACGAACAGAGGGGAGTCAGTCCACGAAACCCTGATATGATTAAAAGTTCACACATCGTCTCCGACGTGACGGAACAACTTCACCAAATTATACTCGAAGCCCACTGACATCATTATTACATAATATTAAGCTGCTGCAGTTGCTGGTTGTATTGTAATAATAATTAACAGACATGCACACTTCTCAGATGCATCATAAGTTATTCATATTAATTATAACTCATAAATACTTTTTGTAAATCATGAAAACTACAAAATTTTGATTCATTAAGCTCAAACTGACGCCCCTGTAAAAAGAGCAAGTGGCTCATGCAGCATCAGACTGAAGTGGCTGCTGCAGCTCAGCCTCCCTTCTCTCTACACTTTCAACAATCCCTGCAGTGCCAAGAGCCCCAAGTGCATCTTCCCCTGAGCAGGCGAACAGCCCCCAAAGGTTCAGATGTGCAAATTGGATAGGCTGGTAGAAAAGAGAGTTTTCCTTCAGGATTTCTTTTATCCAGTTCAAAAGAACAACAATAAGAATACTAATATTGATAATAAAAACGTTTCAGCTGTCACACAAATTACTTCCTCTCTACTCTTGGCTATTTTAATTCTTTTTTTTCTCTCTGAGGTCATGGTATTTGCTACCTGCAGCCACACAATGCACTTGTTTTTCAACCTGTTGAGTGTAAACCTATAATCTGCCACAATTTCACAATGAATGCAGTAAACTTAGTCTAAATACCACCTTATATGGATTACACAAGTCAGGCTGAAATTTCTTTGTAGCCCAAAGTCAAATTCATCTGGAGTCTGTCGGTGGGAGGTGGCCATGGCAATGCAGCAACAGGTTCTTGGATTTAACCCCATAAATGCTATAAAGGTATTTCATATTTCCTGGAAGCATCACTTTGAACAATCTTTATTATCTTTAGAATCAATAAATAATGATTCCCAGGATGCTATTTTTTTTTTCACGGCTGTTACTTAAATGATATTTTAGATGTCTTGTACTTCATTTATTCACACAGACTGCACCGAGGCACAGGGGGTGTCTTTACAGAAACCTTGGGATCTGAACAGCAAGCTCTGTGGGTTTAAGTGATGCATGTTTGTGCAACTTATACTTGCATTAAAAGCCTTTGTGCTGAATCCTGCAGGGCTGGAAAAGTGTTAGGGCTACTCTCTATTAGTGATATGCAAGGAAACGTTTCAGGCAAATCTGCTGGAGCTACTGGAAGTTGCCTTACCACTAATGCTCCAACAGTTAGGTCGATCTTGTTGCTAGGAAACATTTGAATTACCATTTGCACATGCACTTCATTGAGAAAACATGAAACACACATGCACTGGTCACAAGTGTATTATTGAATTCAGGGTTATATATCAAGTAAAGAATCAATATTTGATTTAATATTAAAAAAATCTTATCCATATTTTATAACAGTAGTTACATAAAAAAACCAAAGATATCTGTTTCTGATCCCAGTTTGAAGCTGCTCTGTTTCTATGTGCATGCACAGACATCATGCCCATACACTGCATACAATGCAGAGCACTGACTTCTAACAGTTCTAGCAGGTAATAAGCAGACACTAAGTGAATGCACAATTAATCATCCAAGAGGTCAAAGATAGCCACCAGCCTTTATTGCTTGATATATATTTATCTCCATAGGCTCTCATCTGCTTATCCAGAAGATCCATGGCTCTTTAAATATACATTATGCGTAAAGTCTATTCAGTCCAGATGTATGCAAATGGAGGAGAGGCTTGTGGAAAGCAGGGGAATGAGTGTGGTTGTAATAGTCAAGTCGTACATTAAGTAAGAAGATTATGTCTTTACTTCAGTAATGGAGTTTTTTTATTAATGATGATAGAAGGCGAAACAATCTCAACTTTTCAGGGTGAAAATGCACATGGCTCCACCTGCTAATATTGACACTAATATGAGCATACCTGTCTCTTCTGATGATACCAAGCAAAACAGTTATGATGTCTTATTTTCCCCTCTCTTTTTGCATACTCTCACTGACTGTCTCGCTCTCTCTCTCTCTCTCTCCCCATCTGTCTCACTCTCACACTACAGCTGTGATGTTTAATTAGGGTTATTTTCAATCTGCCCTCAGCTGAAGCCTTGTGTGCGAGCCGTGCACAAGAAGAATAAACCAAATAACAATGACGTTTTATCTGGCTTAAGAGGCTGTGTGTGTGTTTTAGACGATCCTGGGTTTTACTCCTTGTGCCAGGGTTTGATTGGATAAACTGAGCGAAGGCCTTCTACCCTTCCATCTTGCTCTCCACTGTTTTTCTGTGCAGTAGAGAGAGTCTGCCAGCAACCTGCAGTATCACACCCCCACAGTGAGCCACAATGCAACCACACAAATAACACACAGCTACTGCCTCCCTCTCTCTCTGTTGTACTCTCAGATAGACACAAACCCTTCAAATAATTTGGAGAGCATTTGCATTGATCTGAATGGTTTCCACAGCGACTGTGGATCTATTTTGTTGGTGAGAATGTGTGTAAAAAGGCTGTGAAAATTGTCAAACTATCCCTCCCCCCATCGCCAGGCATTTGGTCGGTTATTGATCGCCGAGAGAAGCACAGTTCATCAGAGGCCATGAACCAAGAGAGATGACTGTTACATACAGTTCAGCCTGTTTCCACAATGCTAAATATGTCAAATTTTGCTGAGCGATTCAAAGGCCCGGTGTTGCTTTCTGGAAGGGCTGTTTGCCGTGTTGAAGAAGCAAACGAGCCAATCAGAACCTTTGTTGGACTTTGCAGGCTGGGAACATGATCTAATTCTATGAGAGCCAGGATTCAAAAAATCAATGCAGCTACAGAGACCGTTTCAAACTAACTGACAAAAATTACGTCCCTGCAATCAAAGAGCTATTCATCGAAGTGGTTCCTTTAAAGGAAGTGTTTTTTAGCAGAAGTTTCCCTAGCTGAATATTTAGGTTTAATTTTTAGAATTTATCAGCAAGGAAGTAAGTGTCTGGTGAGGATAGGGGGGTAATTTTGTCTTGATATTTAGAGGTGAGTTTTATTACAGAAAGCTGAAAGGACTCGCCTCTGAGTGCAAAGCAGCAACTGGATAGAAAATATACATCAGTAGGAAGAGCAGGGGCAGATACAGCATGTTGACTCTAAAGGTTCCCAGACATGTGGGCCGACCCACATGTCTACGTGTCCTCGGACAAGATGCTGAACCTCCCACCGCAAGGCAGTTCAGCACTGTGTGTGTGTGTGTGTTTGTTTGTGTGAATGGGTGAGGAGCTAATTGTGAAGTGCTATAAAAAAGCAGTATAGTTTATGTTACAAACTGCATGTTGCTCCGTGGCACACAGTGTGTGTGTCTGTGTAACTGTGTGTAGGTCAGAAGGATGTTGATGGCTGGCCATGATGTTTGCTTTGGGGGGACAGTTGGGGGGGGGGGGCAGCAATTGTAGCAGAGTGAACATGAAGCCCCCTGGCCCCTCGTTTGCAGTGCCAGTGAAATGCAGCTGCTCGTGCTCCTAAAACAACCATGTTAGAGTGAAAATAGCAAGAACGCCGTACATGAGACTTAGAAATGAACTCGTAATAAAACAAAAGTCTAGTCTGAGTAACAGACTCGATGGCTCTGCAGTAAAAACATTATACTTATGAAAAATAATGAATAAAACACAACATCCACAACGATTTCTGAAATTGAAAAAAAAACAGTTTTTTATAAAAATGTAAAAAACTAAAAGATAGAGTCTGCTACCTCTTGTTTTGGTGTTTACCTTTGTGGTGTTTGGTGTTTGCTCTGCATTTACAGTCTGTCACATTCCATCCACAGTCATGGCCTTTTTTTACATTTTGCACTGCTTTTTGTGGTTTTCAAAAACAAAGAGAGAGGTTGAGACACACATTTGATGATGTATCAGTGCCTCTTGCAGACTTTTTTCAAAAGAAAAAAAAAAAACAGCATGACTTTTTAGTAGCTTGAATTTTTTTTTAATCCAAAACAGTAATGTGGTTTTGTGTAACAAACAAAAAGGTTTGACTGATGCAAAAGTGTGACAAAGTCAAAACCAGTGTTACTAATCTACTGAAGAGGAATCACACTGTACAGCACGTTGTGACCTGTGTTTTTTTAAAGTCATGGTTTCAAAAATATTTTCATTATTGATTTAGTTGTTTTCTTAATTTTTTTGTTTTGGACTTAAAGCCACCTTATTTAGTGCTTGTCTGATGCTCAAGTTTCAGTGTAAACAGGTTTTAGTAACTTAGGGAAATTTTTTCAGTTGTTCCTCAATTATGTTCATTATATACAAGTTTTGTCATGCTGAATTTGAGGCTTGTCATCACAGAGGCTTTGAAACGGACGGACAAATCAGCTGTTGAGTGGGTTCAAATCTGTGACCTTACCTCCGTCCATGTGTAATGACACTGGCTGTTTAAATACAAACTTTAATTAGAAACTTTAACCATGAGAGAGATTCATTCAAACAAGGCTCTTTTCAACAGTGTCCTTCCTCACTGCTCGCAGTTGATGCAAATAAGGTTGGCGTGACACTTCAGAGTTGAAGTGTGAGTGCTGACTTCCTGGGTGTGTGCATGTGTATGCATGGCTATGTGCATGTATGTGTGTAATTATTTCTCATTAGAAAGCTCCTCTCGCTCTAAAAGCCCTTCTCAGAGCCTCGAGTTTTTCTCTTGCTTTCACTAATCGTCTGCATCAAGGAACCAATTTTTCCCATATTCCCGGAGTCTGATCTGCTCCCCTCCGCAGGCTGCTCTTCTTTTTTCCTCCCAAGTTTTCTGCCAAGAGTTAGAGACATTATGGACCTCATTAGTGTCAGGGAAGAATTTAAAACTGGAATGAGTCTAAAAATCTGCCTTTTGTTAGAAAACAAGGTTGTATTTTACTTTAAAAATGCTCCTGGTGTAGCAAAAGTGTTTGTATATGTACATTTGAACCTTAAAGGTAACTGGCAGGGAATGTTTTTAAGCTTTAAAGAGAACTAGTTTCACTCTGCTTTCAGTCTTAATGGCGGGCTACGCTAATTACCACCTCGATGTAGCTCAAGGCTTAATGCACGGACATCGCAGCAATCATCTTCGTTAACTTTCAAGAAAGCAACTTAGTGTATTCCTCATAACATTAAGCTATTGCTTTAATGCTACTTTAATTAGTTACTTCATATGATCAAATGATAATGTGTAACGTGAAGAAGCTTGCACATAGTGAGTAACACAAAGAGAATTATCACAAGGCTATGTGGTCCCTCTGAGCCTTTCACAGATTTTTAATGTCTTTCGACTTATTGTTTGGTTTTGCTCCAACAGCTCCCAACTTGGCTGTTAAGTTTCACTCTCACTATTTTCCTCAGTGTCATTTTCTGCAGCAGGAGGCAGCTCTTTTCTGCAAAAAGCGCCATATAAATCCTCTGAACACTACCTGTTCAGCCCCTAATGGCAGGCACGGCAAGTTAGAGACTGCTGGTGGACTCAGCGGAGCATTTATTAGCTAAACTAGAGGTTTGACTTAAATTTGTCAGGTTGACACAAATGCAGCTCTTGTCTGCTTCATGTGAACATAATCTACTATTTGCCATCTTACTTGCTCCATCAACTATATCAGCTTTATGATGTGATATGTCAGTGTTGCGCTTGTGGTGTTTTTCTCCTTGAAGCGCTGCACTACAGAGGCTGATGTGGAGAGAGCTGCACACAAACACACATCCCACGAGGAACACATAACAAACTCCAGCATCAGGTAATGGGGTTGTCAAGTAGTTTCATGTATCTTTGTTTCAGCTGGCAAATTGGCAATCCTCAGGAATGTAATAAAACAAATTTACAGTGTTTAGGCGCCTCTGCTGTCACTCTGTGGGAGCCAGAGAACAAACTCTCAATCCAGCATCTATAGCATCGAGGCGGCAAGCTGCTTCCCAACAGTCAGTCAGTCCTGATGATGGAGTGACAGAGCAACAAATGTGCATGATGGGAGATAATAGCTGTGTATTGTGTGTGTGTGTGTGTGTGTGTGTGTGTGTGTGTGTATGTGGTTGTTTTGGGTTTATTTTGAGTAGGAGGACAGCAATGAAAGTGGAGGAGGGGTGCAATCTGTTTAATCTCCAGATAAAGACACAGGTAATCCCTGATCGGAGTGTGTGTGAGCTGTGTGAGTGTGTGAGAGCTTTATATATGTGTGAAAGTTTTGTTTGTGTGTAAGACGGCCACACTTTCTTGTAAGAACTTGGAGGAAGTGAACAGCATGGAGGGCAATGAAGAAACAGCAGGATGTGGGATGTTGATTCAGTGATTGTCACATTAGCTGGTACATCATTAGTTGAATTCAGTGGTTACATAAAGAGCTGCTGCTGCTGCAGTGGGATTAATGTTTTGTATGTCTTCACATTGACAAGTTCCCAGGAAATTAAAAATCTGTTTTTGTGTTTTATAGTGAAGTAAAGCTGTTTGAAATTACCGACCAAGTTTTACATGTTTTACAAATGTTGAAGAAGGCAATTTAAACTCAAATGAGAAAAAAATGTCAAAGTCCACATTTCATGTTCCCTAGTCTGTCATATTTCTGATATACTGTGTTATATTTATGACTGTATTTTTTGCTGGCTGTCCTAAAAAAATTGGAAAAGGAAAGACGCATTTGGAAACATTTTAGGATTTTGAATAATATACTTATTCGCTTGCCCAAGGCTAAGGTAAAAAGGTTACAATTAATAAATATAAGCTTAAGCTAGGAGCTGGTGAGCTTAACTAGCATAAAAACTGTAAACCTTGGGAAACAGCTAGACAGGCTCTGCCTCAAGGTAATCAAATTCACCTACCAGCTGCTCTTGAGCTTATGAAATAAACATTTTATATCCTATATGTTTAATTCTTACAATAACCGAAGAGTAAAAACTTCAGTTTATGGGTTTCATGGGTGTTATGTGCTGAATTGTTCCCCAGCCATAAGCAGTGACTTCCTGGAATGAGGATGTCACTGTGAGGTTGCCAGGCAACCGGTTTTGATGCAAAGCTTAGCTGACTGTTTGCTGGCTGCAGCTTCATAGTTATCGATCTTCTCATCCTTTTTCTCAGGGAAGAAAACAAATAGGCACATTAACCTAGATGTTGAACTTTTCCTTTAACCTTCAAACAGACTTGTTCCTCATTGCTCATTTTAGTACAAAATGGACAGCTTGTGTTGATTTTACATCAAGTCACTGTATTTTTGGGACTATTTTTGTGCAGGGAGCTATGACTTTGAGTCTTATCAGTACTGTAAAGTCGGCTGTGACAAGAGAAGACTCGAGGAACAGGCCAGCCACTCACCAAAGTTTGTGACAGACCTACCAGTCAACTGGAAGATAAAATGTGAGAGCGATTTGCCTGACTAAGGAGTGAAAAGTATCGGCAGCCTAACCCTGACCCTGACCCTAGCGAAAAACGAGCATAGTTTAAAGTCAGTGACAAAGTCATCACCCCAAGGGTAAACGACAGGGCATAGGTGCGTAACACACGGGACTTTCATACAGGAGACTGGAATAACTCCTGTGTGAACCCTATAGTCGCTGTTGATGCTTAAAAAAGTTATTATTTCAAGCCAAACCGTGTTTTTCTGCTAAACTTGACCAAGTACCAAACTGTGATCCCCATCTGAAATGTTTCTTAGCATGCTTTATTTTGAAACTCTAAAGAGACACAGCATCTTTAATATTGCTAACTTAAGAGAAGAAGAATGAGAAAGTTCAATTGTAACACATAGACGAAGTAAAAGTAACACTGACTCTGGACTGGCAGGTCTATTACACACTTCACTGTGATACCAATGTGTCCATTTTACACTTCAGCTTTTGTTTAAATGAAACAGACACGATTAAATGAGTTTACATGTGAGCGAGCTAGCTTTTTCACTTTCTTCCCAGCTTTAATGCTAAGCTAAGCTAAACAGCTGCTGGCAGTAACCTATTTTTTCAGATGAATATGTGCATTGATCTCATCAAAGATATTTTCTGAAATGTCAAACTGTTCCCTCAAGGCAGGAGATGCTTTTATTCTATCTACTACATTATTTATTAAGGCAAATATGATGGATGGCACCTGGCCACTTATAAAAAATTTATTTATAATTTTTCATATATAAAGGCATTGGTGTGCAGTCAACAGCCTGCCGTGCAGTGAAAAAGGCAAAATATACATTATTGAGTGCATTAAGGTCTTCATGACATTAGAACTTTGTTTCATTGTTCTTGTCCTTGGAGCTTTTTATGAAGCTACATTTTGCACAAAGAAGACATTATTACTCCTGTGGGAGCGCGACAAGAGCTGAGAAATGAGAGGAATATAAAAAGAGGAGAGGAGCAGATTGTGAGTGTGATCCAGAAGACTGGTGGGTGGAAAAAGTGAACCCGTACCCCTCTCTCTTGTACATCTCTATAAAGCATCTTCCTACAATTGACTTTTATTGTTCAGTAACTGATTTCATCCCTGTAATGGGTAATGCATTTTATGTCTCGGCTAAACTACAGCCTTACATGGAAATATTGAAAAAAGCTACACACGTGTTATCAATGAAACTTGAGCCTTCACAAAAAGCCTGAAAGGTTTTATCTGTGAGATATCTCAACTCTTTTGAAAAACACCAACAGTGTTAGAACATTATGTACTCCATTATTCTTATTTTTTGTGCCTCCTTTTTTAATTTGAATGGAGTCTTTTTTTCTCTTTCGGCTTTTTACTGGCATATTTTCATACCCTCTGTTTTGTCTTTTCAAACCTTGATAAGATGTATATATGTGATTTTTATTGTGAATAAGAGGTCATTTCATCTCTTGCTAATATTTCTGAGGCAATGTGTTCCCCCATGAGAACTGCCAACAACAGGTGGTTTGAGATTAGCTCTGTTCTTTTATAATCGGCCACCATCATTACATGTGGTCCTCTTGCAGTATCTCCTTTACTGTTTACTTCTAAGAGAAACACGTAGGGTGTATGTACTCCCACGTACACCTACAGGAAATCCATTTTATGGATTATATAAGTGTCCTCTGTTGTCTCACAAAGACATACATGAACGCGGTCTGCTCTTTGTTGTATTTCTCTGCAACAGTCATTATCACCCTGTGGGATTTAGGAGCACTGAGCAGCCCTTGGTTCAGCACAGCTGTACAAAGGTGGAGACAAACTGTACATCAGCTTCCAGTGTTGTTCACTGTGTTAAAACTGCTTGTCAATGATTTTTTTCCTTCTACCTTGTAATCAGTATGTACAAATCCAAAGAATGAAATTATGAAGTACTGTATGTGCTCAATGTGGCTGCACAGCTTATTTTAATGAAGTCAGCCTTTCATTGATGATGAAACCTTTTAGCACTTTAAGCATTTGTGCCTTTTTTTTCTCCCCAGTGAAGCAAACACCAGAGCTCCAAAGCAGCAAAATGCCAGTTGTTTTAAAAGGCTGAGAGTGAGAGTGGAGGAGAGAAACGAGGTCCATCTGTAGTACGGCACAACACAATTTGGCCTCTCATCAGTGCAGATGCCAAAGCAGACAGCAGTGTTGCATCATTTGTGGCTATTTCAGTCCCTAATCATGGATCCCAACAGTTATTCTGTCACGTCTGCTTTTAAATATTTATAACACGAGTATTTCTGGATCCCACAGCCATCGAGTGCTTAATGAATCTATTCCCACCAAGTCCAGTTTCATCTTTGACTCTTAAATTTTTAATAAAGATAAAAACACCTAATCACAGCCCCACCATGAACCTGATGATGTGTGTGTTTTTGTGTGTGTGGTCGGTTTTAATTTCCTGACATTCAGTCTGTTGGACAATGAAAAATAGTCAATTTTTTGATCAGAAAGCTTCTCCCTCCTCATCTTTGTTCTCACAGGGAGCAATTTGAAAAGAATGACCCTAAATTGCCTCTGAATAATAAAATTTGCTGCCCTTCATTGTGCCTGTGTCTTGCTCAGTGGTGGTAAAACACCCTCAGTTGTGTCATGCTGTCAGTTTCACTGTCTCATTTTCTATAATAGCTGTTCCTGATAGGCAAAAAAGGAAGTTTTCTGTGAGTGGTGAATTGGTTGTTTGTGGCACAAAGAGTGAAATAGTAGAGAGAGTCTTTGCGCCTTTGTTTCTTTTGCTTTTCCTTTCTGTCCTTATTTGTTAAAATGAAATTTCTCACAGTACAGTGAAGGCCCTGAGGGATGGAGGGTACATTTAAGCCGATTTGAAGGGAGAGAGAGTCTTTAGTCCTGAATGGTTACTGTAGGGTCGGGAAGCTTCCTTTTTGACTAATGAGAACCCAGCCCAGTGTTACACTGTAATTCATTTGCAATGCATTATGAATGTTTTTTAAAGCTATGTAGTCCAGCATGATGCAAAATCTTCTGTAAAGGATGTGCTACCATTAAACATTAATGATTGCCTGGGGGCATCTGGGTCACCGCTGCATCAAAGAGTAGTAGTACACAGCGGGGGTCAAACAGAATATAAATATAAGGTAGAATCAAAATATATCAGTTATTTAAACATTCAAACTGACATATTTAGTTATGCAAAAAGAATGAACGGGAAGACTTTACAAAACATTAACATTGTAAACATAAGAAGATTATGTTTAAGTAGTTACTTCAGCACTATACTTAGAGATGTCCTCGGAATAGAGTTGGTTAACATTCAGTATTTTCCACATTTCCATAAACACTGTTATCCTTGATATTTTATCACAAAGAAAACTCATTTAAAAGTGATTTCTCTGAATATTTAAAATTGTGCACTTTTTAAATCCATGTTTTCTGGTTTACTGCTTTTAGGGCAGGCTGCTTTGCTGTTCTGCATGTGAAAGATACCTTTAAGTATCATTTTGAGGACTTTGCTCGACTATTTGCATTTTATTCCACTCCAGCACACTCAATTTTAGATGGAAGTAGTGTTTACTTCTTTAGAACAATATTTGTTTAATATTTACAGACATGCAAAGCATTCATGTATTATGCACCTTATGTTTGTATGTATGTATAGCTGCTGCCTGTCAGAAACTTGACAACCGTGCTGCTGCTTGTCTTTGCCAGGACACTGTTAAGAAAGAGATTTTTAATCTCACCAAGGGTTTCCTGGTTAAATAAAGGTTAACAATATGACAACAATCTAAAATAGGATGCATTATACAAATTTAGCTACCTGAGTTTATGTAACTTAGCTTTGCCTTGCTAAGTTAATGTGTCTGCAGTGCATATCAAATATTAAATGATAAATTAATATTAACACGAACAAAGGTTACTCTGCATGCATGATGAATACTTTTACTTTTGCACTTTTATTAATAAACTCACTTAAAAAAACATTTTAAAAAACATTTTTGCATGACATGTATACACGATTGGTAACATTAAATAATGAAAAAACACTACAAATCACTGCTATTGTCATTGCTTCATTTGTTAATAACAACTGGGATGTCTGTGTGAGCAAAGAAGTGTGAATAATGACCAACATGGTGTGAAATTGTTTTTGCATTCATGATTGAGGTCATAAAGGCAGATATATTGTATCTATAACTATTAACCCCACTAATATATAATGTTATCTTAAGGTAAAAAAAAAGCATAGGGTCAAATTGTCCCTCCAGATATTAAAAAATATGCAATATGTTTCATTTTCTCCTTGACACTCCTCCCTTTTGACATCTCAAGATGGATAAATAAGAGCATTAAATAAATAGAGGCAGTGCTAAGAGGCAGAGATAGACGTGCAAAACATGGCAGAAGCGTCAAATATTACGTTGCCATGGAAATGTTATCTTGTTAGGTGGTGACACAGTTTATAGATGTGTACTCGGTTAAGAAATATTATGTAACTGCTCCCCGTCTTGAGCCTCCTCTGTCTCTCTCTCTCTCGTTGTCAAAGACCGTTAAAGTGCAGATTATTGTTGATGTAATGAAATCCTGCCAACTAGTAAATCGAAATGACAGATACATAAAAAGCAGGAATAGGAAGATAGAGATGGAGAAAGGTCTCTAAGTGTGTGCATGTGCATGTGTGTGTGTGTGTGTGTTTGTGTGAGAGTGTGTGTGTTCCAATAACCTCGGTGACTCTGTCCCCAGCCCATCCCCACTGCAGGGACAGAAGCCCATCCATCCTCCTGCAGGGTAAACGTCTCTCCTCTGGACTCAGTTTGGTTCACTGAATCCTTACTGAGAGACACAAAGGGATGAAAGTATGAAGAGATGCAGGGATGGAAGAGGAGTAGGTGGAGGAGGAGGAGGAGGAGGAGTGGGTTTCGACAACAAGAGAAGTGAGGATGCTGGTTGAGCGGGGCAGAGGATGTGGAGTAGGATGCTAGGTGAAATGCAAAGGGAGAGAGAGAGAGAGACGAGGAGGAGAAGAGAGGTGGTTAGATGAGGAGAAGAGAAGAGAAGAGGAGGAGGAGAGAAAGTCCACGCAGAGCTCAGTCTTCCTCGTTTTTCCCTGACTAAGAATAGCAGCTCTTCTGGTAACCCAGTGCCCCAGGACACGACCATTTGAATAAAAGCCTCTATCACTTCACATAACGCTTGGTATGTGTGCTCTTCTGTGTGTGTGTGTGTGTCTCTGTACGTGCGTGTGTTGGCATGTGTCCGTGTGTAAGTGTGGGGTAGCATTTTAAAGGCAGGATACTTGGGGAAATTCATCAGAATAATAAGAGAGACAGACAGAAAACGGGAGAGAGAGGGAGACAGAGAGTGAGCTAATTGATGGTGATGATAATAGGCTGGTGGAGAAAGGAGCTACAGACGAGTCTGTGTGTGTCGAGCCTCCAACCCTCCCCCGTCCTGTCTCACTCTCTCCTCTGTGCACTCTGCTGGCTTCATGTAAGGTCTGTGGAACTTTTTATGGGATGAATCTGGGCAAGAAAAGAGCGTGAAAAGCAAATGCATTTGAAAGCAACATTTCCATATGTCTATACCATATGTGTGAATAGCAGTAGCTAGCATCTCAACATAGCAACTAAAACATCTAGCGTGAAGTGAGACTGTTGGCACAAGTGAGGAGTGACTTTTACACGTGTTTGGTCTCAGGGTCACAAATATAAACAGCTATTTTCCCTTTATCTTTCTCTCATCAGCATTACTTCCTCATCGTGTTTGGTCACGATGGACAGAAGCCTCTGGAGCTGCGGACCGAGGAGGAGTGTGAGTGCGATGAATGGGTGGAGGCCATCCAGCAGGCGAGGTACACACACAAAGCCTTTATATAAAGGGTATTTATGTGGCAGAACATAACATATGACATTAGACTGCATGTACACAATTTGATGCAATGAGAGAACATTAAGATGAGATGGCATTTATAAACTTTATAGACTGTATTGATGTGTTCTTTAATGGTTTAGCCTATTGAATATAAATCATGTATAAATTACTGTATAATTGACTGTTTTCTAAAGGAAATAATCAGCTTTTTCAGTTTATTACACTTATTACACTGCAGTATGAGTCAGCCCGCAACAATTAGACAATTTAATTTTATAAATACATCCATCTTATTCTGTCAAACTGGCATTTTGGCACAAAGTTACTGCAGCTACTTTCAGAGTTCTTGCTTGCTGGTTTATCCAAAGAGGCTCAGGCATTATATGGTTGAGGTTTATCTTGGCTCTTAAAAACTACCGTTATCTGTCGTGAGAAATCAAACATTGATGCCCTGAAAAAGATAATGAGCACAAACAGTTTAGAAGGAGAAAGCATTTCTTGTATTTTATTAGTGGTATCATACAATCTCAGCTTTGTTGCTCCTGATGTTGTTTGTGTGACCCAATGGTCACTGCATTTTCTGAGATTGTAGGAACTGAACCACACACTTTGCACACGACACTGTGAGCCCATACATTTGAAGGCCCCAACGGTGGTACACCTACACAGGTGTTCTTTCTTCTTGTGCCTGTTCTCTGGACTGTGTGGGCATGTAGAGTCTGCTGCCTTGTCCACACATACACTGGTATTTTTCCACATTGTAGCCTGTCTGTGTTTTGGCCTTTAGTCCACACTGAAGTCGTTTTAGATCACTGAAAATTGACTTTTTTTTTTAAAAACTCCAGCTAGGCTGAGGATTTTCAGAGACTGTGTTTCATGTTGTTCATTGAAACAGTGTTTTTTCTACTTGTGATAACCTTGTGCTTGTGTTTGATGTCAGAATGTGTGCAATACTTTTTTTTAATATATAAATAAACAGTCATCTATCATTTTTTTAAAGAAACAGTGGCATTAAAGTGCATCACAGAAGTCACTACATTAGGTGAAAATCCTGCAACAGAGCAGTAGTGCTTTCAAACAGGCCGCAGTTCAAGTCATGTTTATGATGTCACATGTTCTTCTCAGTGTCTCATTTAACTAATATCTCTGTATACATTTGTGGATTTTTCTTTGCCTTCAGTTACTCTGACATTATCATTGAACGAGAGGTGCTGATGCAAAAGTACATCCACCTGGTACAGATAGTAGAGACTGAGAAGGTGGCTGCAAATCAGCTTCGCACGCAGCTTGAAGATCAGGACACAGAAATCGAAAGGCTCAAAGCAGAGGTACAGCGTGCTTGTGTGCACACTGACACACACACACACACACACACTCACTTACCCATACATACCTGGACGACATTATCCTCAACATTTTCATCACTTTAAACGCCATTCCTTTGCCAGTGCTTTTTACAGCAAGCAGTCATTTGATGATTATGCATTCGGTGATTGTCTGTAAGATGTATTTTTAAACTGCATGTTTACTGCAATTTTCATTGAATGAGATGCAGTAGAAAGTTGAGTGTACATGCATTTTACAAAGCACAGAAGACACTGCCAGTGCTGATCATTAGAATAGAAAGTGTTGTTGTTGCTGACTTTGTGTTTTATTGTTCTTAAAAATATACAGTTTGCATAAAATGAGTAATACTTTGGCATTACTTTGCTCAGTGAACTTTTACCTTCTTGTTCATACAATTATTGCAGTCCTGACCAAAAATCTGGATCAAAAAAGGAAGCTATGCTAATAATGCAGCTAATGATCTGTCCTCTCTCTGTTCTCTCTTGGTGGCTGAGCTGGTGTGATGAATCCTGCAAAGGATTGTGGGTCAGAATATTAAGAAAAGCATTCTGGCTTGTGTACTCCAAACTGTGACTAAATACAGGAGAAGATCTTGTTACTTTTGGCATATTGAATTTGACACACTGTGTATTGGGACACTTTTTTAGTGCATACTAAATAGTGTGGTGGTGAGGATACTGAAATGCAGACACAGTATGTGTTGCTGCGCTATGCATCCACAAGTTGCTCTTCCTTTGCTACATTTTTAGCATTTTCTTCCCCTGGAGGTCAATACAAGTGTCATTTTGAGTGGGACTGTGGGAGCAGTGTTATTAAAATGTGCCTGCCTTAAACACAAACAGCCAGAGGTATTGCCAAATTAAGCAGGACTGAAATACTGACAATCACAACTTTAGATGTCATGTAGTTATGACTAAGATTGTTTCATAATTCACTGTTTTAGTGATTGAAATGAATATACTATAAAGATAGATTTTTGTCTTCATCTCATGATACTTCACCCCCCAAGGTGAATTCAGATTATGTCAACACTCACTGTTACTCAAACAAATACACTGAATTTATTTCCTTCCTGATGAAAAATTTGCAAAGGTAATTTCTTGAAAAACTAAAATTGTGCAATCTTAACATCCATATTTACTTACTTGTTGTTCTCTTCCTTGTGGCCTTTGCTGCCTGCTGACAATTATTGACCAGCAAAGTAACAAGAAACTGGTTGCACACATGCATTTTGTGCTTGCAAAAACATTCATTTATAGCAGGTGGTAAAAGGTCAACAGGATATCTTTAATACTTTTATACCAATTGTCTTTTGCAGCTTTTTATGAAATTTAAAGAAAAAAATTGTGCATACATAAAGTTGACATCAGTCACTCACTGACCAGCCCGCACAGCTCTGTGATTACTCTCCTGCCATGAATCATTTGAAGAGTGATCCGAGGAAAACATATGTGTATATCTGTATATACAGTACATACCTATATCACTTTGAATATGCAGTGTGTGTTTGTCTCCTCACAGCTGTGTTTATGGCAGTGGAGGAGTGGATGTAAACGGCCCTCAGTCAGCTCTCAGTGTAGGAGGAGAAGCCGCTGTTCAATAAAGACAGCCCATCGAGTCCTTACAAACAGCTGCCACAATGCTTATCGAGCGCCACAGGTTCCTGTTCAGCCGTCACTGCGTGATAAATCACACGTGCACGCTCACACACAAAACACAACTGACCTCTACAACACTGTTAATCAGGCCTAATTACAATACTGTCTCACACACATAAACAACAGCAGGTAATTATTGGTTTATGGTAATTAGATCAATAGCTTTAATCTTTCTCTGATGGAAAAGAAGTGAGCTTGCGTCAGACACTGACATCACAGTCGAACTACTGAGAAAAAAGCCGTTCATCACTTATATCAGGGCTGCACAGTTGTGTTTGACAGGATTTTGTCCAGATGAATGATCCTAATAAACTGCAGATGTTTTACACAACAGCGGATCACAGTTAGTTTCACCAGCTTTTAAGATTTTAAGTATGCCAAAATTAATTTGCCGTATCATGCTGCAGTTTTGGTTAAGCGATATTAACAAATTAAGCTAACACCTGTAAACACACAAATGAGTGTTCATGGTATATTTATACACATGTGGGTGTGATATAAAACACCAGTGGAGTTTGGGAGCCGTTTTTGTAAGCTCTCCTTCAATCAGATTAGTATTAAGACACTAATTATGTGTAAAATAGCTGAATTTAAACCCATTAATTTTGTATTAATCAGAGGAGACAAGTGGATTGAGAACAATTTTTGAATTTTTTAGATTAAACAGGGAAATTTGTAATCAAGGGCACCAGCGGTATCAGCAGGATAAATCCCCCCCACGGAGTCCAGACGTTTGTGTGCTGGAGACCCATAAAATAATGGACCTGTAAAATAAAGCTTTAGCATTGTTGTTGTGGTTGTTGTTTTTTAAAATGAATTGCTAACCTTAGATTAGATTAGATTTCCGTGTGTCACTGTTGCTTATAAACGTCCTCCAGTGTGCCATGCAGATGACCAGGAGGCACTGCAGTGTTTTTCTTAATGTACAGGTGTTTGATTGAAATTAAATTTGGCTCTGTGCAGCGGTCAGCCCCGAGGGGAAGCTATTTACTCGTTTTGCCAGCTGCTAACATCTCCATAAATCACAGCTCCACTGTCATTTCCACTTCTCGCCTCATCTGAGTCAATAATGTTAAGGCGATGCTACTTCTGTCCACAGGAAGGAATAACAGTGCGTTTAAACGGTTTGCCTGTTGTGCTGCTTTTAGTTACAATGCTCTCTTTGAGTAACAGGTGTGTGGTGGATATTTCTCCCTGCTGCACACTGTGATTATACGTCAGTGGCAGGATACATTGAGCCCTGCCGATAATAAAAATGCTAATGAAAGACATTTTATATTAGGAAACATCTGCCTGTGTAATTGGGCCACCCGTGAAAAAAGGATTAGACTTTGAGATTGTGAGGGTGGTGAGCCATCTCATTAAAACATACTCTTGTTTGTTTGTTTTTGTGTGTGTTGCTCCGTGTTTATGAATAATTAACCAACTAGCCGCTGTAACTGTTAACAGTTGGCAGACTGGCTCCTCTCTGCTCCCATTTGCATGAGAGTGCTAGTGAATAAGAAAATGAAGATGAAAGTGAGGCTCAAAAGGGCTGCGGTTTCATCTTTCAATGCTTTTCTCCGTCTGTGATAAACTGATGTTGTTAAGAAGCCTGATGGTAAAGGCAAATAGGTGCATGTAATGGAGTATGCAAACCAGCTCAATAACATATTGAGTTTGGCTTTTTTTCCTTTGTGATGAAATTCATGACAAAGGAAATGCCTTCGTTTTCAAACCTGGAGGATGACATTAACATTGAGGTGAGCTGCTGGCTTTTCTGAATGCCCCGTGTTTAAAGCATATCAGACTCTGCTGTATGAAGAGGGTATTTCATGGCTGTCAAAGCTAACAAGAATTGATGTAATTATAAAGATTAGGGGTTTAAAAGGCCTTGATTTATAGTTTCCATGGATGGTTTCTGCTAGAAATAGAGCATATTCAGCTGCAGAGGATTATGCTTTGTCTTTAGTACCTGCTGTGCCTCACAATACACTCCAGGTGAGCCAATCCATGTAAGCCTTAATTTGCTTACTGCTACCAGTTAATAGCAGCCCCCGCCTCCTTCTCAGTCATTCTGTCTTTCTGAATAAAAGCATCAGATTGTCAAAGATGAGGAAGTCTGATGTCTGTCTGCAGCAGATGCACCAACGGTTCACTGAGCGCGCCCTGCATGAAGATCGCATATACAAATTTTAACCACAAGACTGTTGACTGTTGATTTAGGAACGTAATTTCCCTGTTAATTAAATCTAATCATTCTCTGCTATACCTCTAAAGACTATTATGTTTACTATGATTTTAATGTAAAGATGATTTTATTGTGTCTGTTGTGCAGAAATGTTGACACTCACATAATGCTCGTTTTGTTCGTGACTGACTTCTGTTACAGATTGTAGCTCTGAACAAAACTAAGGAGCGAATGCGGCCTTACCATGTCAACCATGAAAATGAAGACCCGGATATCAAAAAGATCAAAAAGGTAAAGAAACAATTTAGACCAGGTAAAACTCAGGATTCATGTGTTTTTCTGTTTGGTAGCCTGTTGTGTCTGTGCACATTACACGCACAGTATGTGTCTTTGACCGGCTCTGACCTGCCTTGTTTGTTTCTCCTCAGGTGCAGAGTTTCATGCGGGGTTGGCTCTGTCGGAGGAAGTGGAAGATCATCGTTCAGGACTACATCTGTTCTCCTCATGCTGAGAGCATGAGGAAGAGGAACCAGATCGTCTTCAACATGGTGGAGGCAGAGACAGAGTATGTGAAAACACTGTGCCGAGAGAAACGCACACTGTAGAGAAGGTTTCACTACTTTCAAGCTTTACAGGAAGTGATAGAATCATATCCTGTAAAGTAAATGTACTACCTTCTTTAATTTATGTAAAAAGACAAAAGAAACAAAACCAACCAAAGTATTTGTAAATTCATTATAGTTGAAATTTTTAAGTGTAAACCCAGATTTTTTAAGCTGACAGGTTTTTCTGTGTGTGTGTGTGATGACAGATACGTCCACCAGCTCTACATCCTGGTCAACTGTTTCCTCAGACCTCTGAGGATGGCTGCAAGCTCCAAGAAACCTCCCATCAGCCATGACGACGTCAGCAGCATCTTCCTCAACAGGTGTGTGTTTCTGTGACTGTGTTTATCTGCATTTAGTAACCTGTTCTGTCCACATTTGCTTTTAGCTAAATCACAGAAGTGTTAACAATGATGGGAGCACAATTAAAAAAAACCCAACTCTTGTCATTTTGTTTTCACGCTGTCTTCAAGTGAGACCATCATGTTCCTACATGAGATTTTCCATCAAGGCTTGAAGGCGAGGATAGCTAACTGGCCGACGCTGGTGCTGGGTAAGCTCTCAGCTCTTAACCTCCACAAAACACACACACACACACACATATACACACTATGTGAATGGGCTCTGCAGTAACATCAAGGTCAGGTTCTGAGCGGTCCTCCACCTCCACTTTGTCTCATTCGAACGTCAGATATGACGTCTAACTGCCCCATTCAAGCACACACACACACACACACACACACACACACACACACACACACACGCTCATTTCCCTATCTCAGTCTGCAGCAAGCACACTCATTGTCTTGACAGACAATGACCACCCGGACCAGAAGGCATCTGACAAATTCATCTCCTAAAACAGAAGTCCCCTGTGACAGATAAGCATCACCTAGGAGACAGACTGCTGAAAGACACGACAGCAAATTACTTGTGACAAATTCAAAAAGAAAAACTCTGAATGTCACAGTTTTCTGACTCTCTGCTTCAAGCTGATGCTAAAGGTAGATTTTTTTTTTACAACATGTTTCCATCAGATAAAGGTCTCTGGTATCTTGAGAACAGATTGTTTCCTTTATGATATTACGATCCAACACAACAGGCTTTTAACCCCACACAGATTTTGCTTAAATAAATTGAAGCATCCTTTTCGACTCTACACAGTGAAGTGAGGCTTCTTTGAATCCCATTTGCTTTTCTCGGTCACACTTTAGTCTCTTATCTCTGTCAGGGCATGTCTATTGAAAAGTGTAATTATGTAGTCATTGGGTTTGTTCTCAGTGATTGGCTCTGGCCCCCTGCGACCCTGGAAGGATAAACTGTCACAGATAAAGGATAGATGTTTGTTATCTAGCAATAAAGCGACATGATCAATACAGAAACTGAGATGAAGTCACTCGCACAGTTTAAGCCTTGTGTACTGAAATCAGCTTCAGGGAATCAGCTTCACAGCGACACATTTGAAATATCTTTTCCTGTTTCCTGGTGCGTCTCATCTCCTCCACCTCTTCCTCCCTTATAAAGATCCAGCTGTGGGTGGTGGATGTTTGCTGCTGTCTTTAATTTCAGTTTGAGTTCAGTTGCTTTTACTGTTTCTATTTAATATGTTCTTATTCATTTTTTTATACTTATAATCTTTTTTTAAGTTACGATATTTATCTGTTTACCTACTATTTCTGTCCCTGTGCTGCTGTATCCTTCTTATATACCCAAAGTAGGATCATTAAGAGATTATTTTTTTCTTATCATAGTTTGCCTAAGACCTTTGATATTAAGTGAGATGAATTGATATATGTAAATATAATCATTTTATTCTCATCTCAAAGAATTGCTCTGCCTTTACTTAAAGCGAAGGTGCACATGTAGCAGTGTTTAGCACGCTTCCAATAAAGTTTACTGACAGCACTGGAACTTTAAAGTTTTTATTGGGAGCAATTGTCAAATTACACTGCACAATGAGAAACAAAGAGATACGATTTCAAGAATTAGACCAGAATTATTATAAAATTAAAGACTAAACCTACGCTAGGAGCAAATTCAGTGAAATCCTGATACAAAGTACAACACAGAAACTAAATCTGGTAAACATACCAAAGTCAACAAGAGCAAAAATAACAGTTGTGAAATATATGACAGTTAGCCAAACTGTAATTTAGAAATGACTCACAATGTTGTGTTACAACACGTTAATCTCAGAAGGGTAGTTTGACGATCAGCAAACTCATTTCAGAAAAAACTACTATGAAAACATGGAAAGAATACTTCATCCCTGGACTCGTATCCTCATCCTCGCTCATGACTGACCCTCTTTGTGTGTGTGTGCTTTTGTCCCTAGCTGACCTGTTTGACATCCTGCTGCCCATGCTGAACATCTATCAGGAGTTTGTGCGTAACCATCAGTACAGCCTGCAGGTTCTCGCCAACTGCAAGCAGAACAGAGACTTTGACAAGCTGCTGAAGCAGTACGAGTCTAACGCCGCCTGTGAGGGAAGGATGCTGGAGACCTTCCTCACATACCCCATGTTCCAGGTAGATCACAAGCTTCAGCAGAAAACTCCTTTTCACCTTGACACAAATGTCTATTTTTTTAATGTGCACTCTTGTTTCTTCTTTTCATTTACGTCCACTGTGTAAACTTTTCAATGAACTGTTCATATGTGTATACTCTTCTCTCCTGCAAGATTCCTCGCTACATCATCACCTTGCATGAGTTATTGGCTCACACGCCTCATGAGCATGTGGAGCGCAAGAGTCTTGAGTTTGCCAAGTCCAAATTAGAGGAGCTGTCCAGGTATGTGTCTGGTTGATTGAGTGACTTTGCTTAAACATCCTGATGGTGAATGCTGGACTAGCTGGTGTGTTTGTGTGTGCCCAGAGTGATGCACGATGAGGTGAGTGACACAGAGAACATCCGGAAGAACCTGGCTATAGAGAGGATGATAGTGGAGGGCTGTGACATCCTGCTGGACACCAGTCAGACCTTCGTCAGGCAGGGTGAGTCTTGGTCAGCTCACAGCACAGCTCATCAGAGGGCAAACTCTGGGGGGGGGGGTGTCTTGACAGTAAGACCCTTCTGCCTGTCAGCCTGTAAACTGAGAGCACAGACACGGTACCAAGGTGAGGCTTAGCCATTGAATCGTGATATTGACTACTTTAATGCTTTCTACTGGATGAGATTCTCTCTCAAGCTTTCTGTCAGCTTTGCAGTGAAAAATGTGGTTTTACAACAACTTTGTGTCTCCATGATAAGAGAAAAACTGATAAAATTCAAAGCTAATACAAGTTCTCATTCTCCTACAGCAGAGAAAAATGTTTTGCTTGTGATCATTGGCGTATGCCAGAGTCTTAGCATGGAGTCCCGGTGCCAGAACCAACAGTCTGCATAGTCTTGATCCATAAACTTTGTTATGTTTATCAGGAATTGCTGCAACAAGAGGTTGGAAACGCAGTCCCATAAAAGCACCGGTCCAAGAACTGCTAAATCTGTCTAAAAACTGTTGGTGTGCTCTTGATAAAGGCACTGAACTCATGTGATTGTTCAGTATTTATTGACTGCTACTGCGTACAAAGTGAACTAGTTAAATCTGATCTGTCAAGGATACGTAAGCACAGATAAAGTTTTCCATTTAAGGGTGCATGCTCTTTCAGTGAAACATGTATGGTGATGTTCCTCCTGCAGTTGAGTCACAGGTCAGGAGATGCACGTCTTCTCTCGATGCAAGTTTACGGTCCTTTTCTCTTCCTTCAAACAGTGATGCGTTTTTTTTTCCCACAAATCTGCTCATTTTAATGATCTCCTTATCTTCATGTCCGCCAGGCGCACACACAAGAAAAACATGAGTGCAGAAATTACAAAGAAGCGTTGCTTTTTACACATGAAAGTTTGCTTAGTAAACATAGTTCTCAGCTTCATTAAAGCTAATATATTCCTGTTCTCATCCTACTGCTCAGGCTCTCTGATCCAGCTGCCGTCAGTAGAGCGAGGAAAGCTAAGTAAGGTCCGACTGGGCTCTCTCTCTCTAAAGAAGGAAGGTGAAAGGCAGTGCTTCCTCTTCACTAAACACTTCCTCATCTGCACACGCAGCTCTGGAGGGAAACTGCACCTTCTTAAGGTGAGAGCATCTCAACCTCAGTTGTTTAAGAAGATCTCAGGGTTGGAAACAAATTGTTGATATTGATTGCAACTTTTAATCTAAATCACAATGACCTATCGTTAATATTTGCAATTATACTCTTTCAGCAAGGTGGAGTTTTGTCCCTGATTGACTGCACTCTCATAGAGGAACCAGATGCAAGTGATGAAGAGTGTAAGTTTACTACGTCCATGAATCCTGACGTCGGTCAACACACAGACAGCTCTTATTGGCCCATTTAGGCCCTTCACCACTCATAGAGGTTAATTAAGTGTCAGCTGATAAGTGTCTAGAAATTACTTCCCTTTAAATATCAGATGCTCACCCTTTTAAATGTCAGGTTTTGATCTTTTAACATCACAGGTCCATTATTTTTTTTTACTGAGGATTCATTATGCAAATAGTGAGACTGAAGAAACATCCATACAGCCGCACAAACACAAGCGCTGAGAAATCACATGCATGCACACATTTCTCTTCAACACACACTTAAGCCTCAGGGATATGTAGAATGGAGATAGCAAGCCTGCTTAATTAACCCTGTGTGTGTGTATGTATGTGTGTGTGTGTACTCTTTTTACTATCATCATTAGGATGTCAGCTGCGCCGTTAAAAGCTCTCTCTTTTCCCTCTATCATGCAGCTAAAGCAGGCGGTCAGGTATTCGGCCAGCTGGACTTTAAGCTTGTGGTGGAGCCGTCAGACTTGCCTTCTTTCACCGTGGTGTTACTGGCACCGTCGCGGCAGGAGAAGGCAGCGTGGACCAGTGATATTAGCCAGGTAGTACACAAAGACAAACACAGAATAACAAGCCCCTCCAAATAACAAGAGCACTTCTCCACCGGGTATTGAGAAGGCTTAGTGATAAGTAAACACAGACATGGGTGCAGTTCCCCGGAGGTGAGTTCAGCTCACTGCGTCAGTGCTTCACAAACAGAGTGGGACCGTACAAGCACGACAGACTGCATTTATTCTTATGAGACAAAATTACATTGACTTTTTTTAATTGCTTCCCTTTTGGCTCAGTTCCCTACCAACTAGACTTTAGAGATATTTTCATAACAATTCAAAGCATTGGTTTCAATTTAATGTGAGTGCACAGATATAAACAGATTACTTCTAATAAGATATGTTTTTTCTGATTTATTTAAATGTTTTTTTGCAAACTTCACTCATTATCTGCTTTAAATCCCATGGACAGACATTAAAACAACCATTCCCATTTTCTACCGTCATTCTTTCACTTTCCCTTTCTTTCTTTCATTACTCCTCCTTTTCTGTCCATCTCTGTAGTGCATAGATAATATCCGCTGTAATGGCTTGATGACCAGTGTGTTTGAGGAAAACTCTAAAGTCACTGTGCCTCATATGATCAAGTAAGTACGTTTGTGTTTGTGAAAAGAAACACTCATATGTTCATACCAGTGTTGCCATTTACAAGTTTATGATATAACATATCAGGGTTTAAAGGTTACAGTGGTGTTGATGTTCAGTAAATTATTAGGCTGTATGCTCTGTATTATGCTTGATATATTTATTTATTTATGCTTTTGCTGATATCCTCTCAAGAATATTATTTGGAAACTAATTTCAAGCGTCTTCTTTGGATTATATTTATTTTTGAATGATTTTCTCTCTTTTACTTGCCTGTTTTTTGTTCAGCTACTTTCATAACCTTTTCCTTGCTTAGCAGCACAGCAGTCACCCATGCTCGGTTGTGCTTGTGTGTGTGTGTGTGTGTATGTGTGCACGTGTATATCCATCAGATCCGATGTGCGTCTCCATAAAGATGATGTTGACATTTGCTTCAGCAAGACGCTCAACTCCTGCAAGGTCCCCCAGATCCGCTATGCCAGCGTAGAGCGGCTGCTGGAGAGGCTGACCGACCTGCGCTTCCTCTCCATCGACTTCCTCAACACCTTCCTGCACACATACAGGATTTTCACCACAGCTATGGTGGTCATGGACAAACTGGCTGACATCTACAAGAAGCCCTTCTCCTCCATACCGATCAGGTCATACAATGCAAAAACACATCAGTATGCATTCACAAACACAAAAAAGGGTGTAGATGCAGCTCTCACACACATGCTTCAGAGGCGAAAGCACCTCATAAACCTTCCTGTGTTTTCACTAGACTGGACATCATTAAGTTTTTATGAACATGTGCACATTTATGCACAGGGATGCAAAGAGTATTTTTACTAGCTCTCCCCTCTTTTACAGTTCTGTGAAAAATGTCAGATGTGGGTCTGAGTTTGAGCACTGCAGCTGCCACCTCTGTCCACAAGAGCGAATATTTACTGAGATACATAGCAGCCTTTGCTTCAGTGAGGGATTTGGTACAGCCACGGGAATATACTGTGTGTGAGTGAGTGGGGAGTTTTTTCTCTCTGCTGTCTCTCTCTTATAAGGTCTCTGGCTGCATATGGATCATGTGTTTATAGTTGTTTCTCAGCTTTACTCGAGACAGCTTTTAAACTGAAAAAGCTCTGTGTTTCTCTAAGCCCAAGGGCAGGTTCGCACGTAAAGCTTAACTCACCACAGCCTGTGGCTACCTTCACCGGAACAGGACAAGGAGGACGTGGATGTGTGGGGCAAGTCCCCCTCCCTCAAACCTGAACTTAAAACACGATGTGCGACATTCCCTTTAAAGTCACTCCAGGTGGGCACTTGAGATCTCAAGTGCCTATCTAGTCAAACCTTTTCTCTGTGTTTTCTCTCCTTCATCCACCAGAGAGCCATTACAGTTGTTTTGGTGCTTAATTATGCTGGGGATGATAGTGTTGGTTGTTTTAATTGATGAACCACTTTGTTTCTAACTGAAATATATCAACAACTGTTGGATGGATTGCAATGAAAAAGATTTATCCTGATGACTTTGTTGATTACTCAGTTTTATTTACCACTTTCAGCGGTTAAAGGCTTTAAATATTAAAGGGAAATATTTCTAGCAGATGAATTAGCAAAAACTTTTTTGTACAGACATTCATATTTTCCAAATTGTGTATTCAAATGACTTTAATGATCCCTTACCTTTTATTTAATGCCATCATCAAAACTGATGACATTAAATCAGCCTCATTCTGTTTAGTGCCAATTAGCAAATGATAGTAAGCTAACACACCTCACAGAGCTGTTAGCATGTTGTGGACTGCTGTGTTTATATATTTCATGGCTACTTTATAACGTTTTGCATTGACTCAAATGCCTCTTGATTTTTCTATTTTTCGACATTAAAGAGCCCCTCTCATTCAATTTTTGCACATTCAAAACAAATCTCTCTGTGCATCTGTTTGTGTTGGTATTTTCCTCCGTGTGGTCATGTGTCAGTATCTGGGCAACTGAACATATGCTGCTGTTCTCTCACTCACGCTGCCCCCCCCCCCTCCTCAAACATACCTTTTCTCTGCCAAGAGATTCATTCATCATCCTCCCATCAACTTCCCTCCACCGATCTTATATCTAATCCATCACATCTCCTGTTTACTTCTTCATGTCTCAATCCGACCATCACACCCATCTGTTTAATCATTGTTCTGTGTCATCCATCCCCCTCTCTCCTCATGTCCCCTCCAACTATGCAGGGCGCAGTACCACTCATTTGACCGTCTGTCCATCTCATCCATCTGTCCTGACTACAGTCTGAAGATCAAGAAGATAGCCATGGATCAGTCCAAGTAACCAACTCTTTCTCTGTCCTCCTTCTTAATCTTTCCAACTTTTCTGCCTGTTCTTTCTCTCCTTTGGTCTTGGTCTGAAATCCTACCGATGCATGATTTTAATCCTTCACTTTGACTTTTGAATCACTTTGTATGAAAGGACAACAACAACCCACAGAGGTTACAATTTCATCATCAGTTTGAAACATTTTAGTTTGATGATACGACATAGGAGCAGGAGAAATGACATTTTGTGAGGCCTTCACTCTGCAGCTGCTCTGTAGCATGTTCTCTCAATGGTGCATCACTTCCTCCAGGCTGTTTTTCTCTCTCAGTCCATATTGATATGATTGTTTTTATATTCTCCTCTTAAGCATCTTCCGCTCTTTGCTCCCTCTTTTTTGCTGCTCACTTTAAAGTTCTTCAGTGTTCCTCCTCTCTGCTTTTCATGAATCTTTCCTTCCTCTTGCCTCCTTTCATTTCTGCCTCTCCTCTTTCAATCTGGGATGCAATTTGTTCTCCTATTTCCTGCTGAATTACAGGCTTGTGTGAATAAATGATGGCTGTGTTTATCTATGCATGGTTACTCCTCCCTTGATGTGGCTCTGTACTCATGACTCTCTGAGTCAACATCAAGACAAAATTGATAACCAAAAGGCTTGTTGATTAAAGCTCTTGTAATTTCATTGCCTCTTAAAAAAGGGCATTTAAATGTTGCAAATATATTCTACGGTGAATAACTGATTATATTATCTATTTTCTTTAATCTATGAAGCAGTTAGACTTTTTTGTTGAATATGATGTTCATATTTCAGGCACATAATCAGATACTGTAGGCAAAAAGCTCCTCATGAAACTGATGTATCTAAAATGATAGCCGATGATTTCTTTTTACACATCCCATAAACATAAAAATGATATATAAATAAATATATAGCTAATAAATTTCCTGCTTAGTTCACCTTATAGTTGCTTAACTTTTCTGTCTGCTGTATTGAGCAGATTAACACAGAGAGCTTTTTTGCTGAAAACAGCTGCCAGAAACTGACACTGGTGAGAGTGACAAGATTGAACTAAAATAGGAAAGGCCAGAAATCAAAAACAGTTTGGTAAAATATGCTATGCTGCTAAAGCTTCATAGACGGGGGAACAGCACGGTGTATCTGTTACCACGAAGAACACTTCTTGATTTTTCACTTTAAATCGATAAAGATGAGGATTAGAGCAGAATTTACTTTATTTTAACTTGCCCAGTGACTTTCTTTTCATTAAAAATAGGAAACCATGAATATAAGACTTTACAGTTCTTACATATTTTATCTGATGTGAGTGTAACTCTCCTAATTCAGGCAGAAAGTCAGAGTAACCTCAAACACATTGTTTTACTTCCAATTACAACAAAACACAACAAAACTGTGTCACTAATTTAATACTTTCTGACTGCACTGTATGTGCCCACTCATTTTATGTCACTCTGGATAACTAACATTAGCAAAATGTGCTGAATGTAACATTAAATGCCTTGAGTTTGTCCGTATGGAAATATCTGTTTTTTTGAGTAACTGTGTTCTATTTTTCCTCTGTTCTTTGTGAATATGGCATTTTAATTTGACCCCAAACCAGACATTATGTTCCTAACACAAAAACTATCTGACACAATCAAATTTCTATTAAACCCATTTAAACTTGAAGTTATACAGATAAACAAGGTTTTTTCCTGTATTACTCCTTTTTAAACATGCTCTAATTTTCCTGACGCGTTGCTTTTGTTCCCTCCTTTCAGGTCCTTGGAGCTGTTCTTTGCCACCAATCAGAATAACAGAGGTGGCGAGCACGTTAATGACAAATCTCCTCGTCTCTGCCGCAAGTTCTCCTCTCCACCTCCTCTGTCCATTCCATCCCGCACCTCCTCGCCTGTCCGAACACGGAAGCTTTCCCTCCACTCCCCCATCACTGCCAGGGTCGGGGGCCTCGACCTAACCAGTCCCCTGTCCAACTCTGGCGTCAACCACAGTGCGTCCCAGTCTGCTTCCAGCAGCCCCACATCTGCCCACACCCCCCAAACCCCGACGCCTCAGACCCCGACTCCTACCACCTCCTCCCCTCCTCCCTCTTCCACCTCTCCCCCACCCAACAACTCTAAACCACTGCAGGACCAAGCTCCTCCCATCCCCCCGTCCCCGGAACAGAGTCCCTGCTCAGCTGCAGAGGGGGAGGAGGTGCCCAAGATCGACCCGTTCTGTGGCAAACTGAGGCGAAGTATCCGCAGAGGTATGACATAGCTTCCACAGAGACAGAGCAGCGGTGCTCAGAAAGTACTGTACTTAACATGAGGATGAGGTCTGTTTGAAATATATTCATATCAGGGCTGATGTAATACCTGAGCATCGACACCGATACCAAAACAATCATTTTTGATCCATTACTTTAACATGTCAGAATTAATTTTTGACAAAATGCTCTTTTACTTGACTAATGTTAAATTTCAAATGCCCAAACACAGAAACAATGCAAAAACTTTAACTTGAAAAAACAATCTGATTGCAACAAAAAATTTAAAAGATTTTATAACCAGCAATGACTGGATCCGAAATGAAAGTGTATCCGTACAGCTTGGTGGAAAATGTTTCACCTTAAAACAAATCTAATATCACTGGCATATAGTTACATATGAGCTCTTTTGCACTCTGAAACACACAGCAGTGATGTCACCCTGTACTGACACTTTCTGTGGTACATCTCTCCATCACTGTTGCAAGGTGAGAAGCTAGAACACAGTAAGTCAGGAGTTTTTTTTTTTTTTTTGCAAATTACTCTTAAATGAGATTAAAAAATATTTGACACCAGCCTCCTGGAGGCTTTTTCTGGCTTTACTGTAAGTAACAGATATATTATAAAAGTTTTACTGACGATCTGCACTTGTTAATTTTGCGCAAAAGCAACTTCTTTGTTTACAGTAAATATGAGAGCAACAAAGAAAAAACACCTCATTCAAAATTTTGAATGCATGTCAATGTTAATTTAAACAAAGAGGTTTTTATTATTCATAGAGGCTGCTGCAGCTCTTTGGAGGGTTTTAAAGCATTAGTAGATGATGTGAATTATTGTAATGTGCTTCTAAACTGTGCTTAGCTTATTGCCACGTGCAGAGTATTAAGGTGTGCAGTTTGTTCTGTAAAGGTATAAACTCTTCGTTCTCTATGAACACCGACTCAGAGAGCCCTGTTGGCTCACTGAGATGCTTATGAAGAACTGGGGGTCACTCATCAAATGACAGAGTGTGAAGTGTTCCCTGTAAGAGCAGAAGTGGCGCCTGGTGGGACATCATTATCTCCTTACATTTGCGTGCTTGAGAGATCCCACCGCACATGCTTCGATCTTTTGATAGTGGTATTAAACAGTCCTCTCACACTGGAGAGAGATATTGTCAGTGTATCTGAAGGAGCTCAGCGAGGATAAGCTACAGTTAGCATGCGCACACACAGTATGCATGTGTATCAGTGTGTGTGCATGTGTTACAGCTGTTTAACACTCTTGAGGACACAAAAAGCCATTAGCACTTTCTCCATCGAGCCGCTCTCACCTCCTCTGCATATTCTGTCTCTTAGCTCCTAATCACACATGTATCCATGTGTTTACAGCTATTTGCATACTTCCTGTTTGTCCGTTGATCTTGCCCTTTTTTTGCCACTGAAAAATTCTCTGTGTGAAGTTCTGAGCATATGCTGAAGAGTTGATGTGTGAATCCTTTGTGTCTTCAAAGTTAAATCCATATGAAACAACATTTTCATTATCAGAGTGAAGCACTATGATTCAAAAGGTGTACGAAGGGCACCAGGCTGTCAAGTGCTCTGTGGTGCTCATGACAGGGCCAGTTACAGACAGCAGACAGATTAAAGGGAAAATCTGTTGGGAATATGTGTAGAAAAATAATGAATACAGAATATTTCATACAGCGAACAAGGCGACACTGTGTGTCATGGCCTTTAAACCACTAGATCTTAATGCAGTTATGTTACCAAAGCTGCTCTGGAAACAGTTAATTTTAATTTTTCTTCAAATTCACACCTCTGTTAATTTTATCATAAATAAAAGAGAAATTCGGGTTTAGCTTTAATACTTGCTAATATCTAAGGAAAGTTATTGGTCAATTCATGGCCATATACGTGTCTACATCCAAAAGAATCAAACATATTTCTCATAGATGTTTTGTATAGTTAATCATTTATCAAGCATCATCTTCATCATCATTGTTATTCTTGTTCTTCTTCTCCTCCTCCTCCTGTCTAGCTGTGCTGGAGTCAGTGTCACTGGAGAAAATCATCCCAGAGTCTCCTCAGAGCAGCGAGGCAGGAGACATGTCTCCATGTCGCTCCCCTTCCACACCTCGACACCTCCGCTACAGACAGCCAGGAGGTAACACTGTATGTGTGTGTGTGTTTGATTGTGTGGTTAATGACTCATCGGCTGCAATGCTACAGCCAGAGGCCCTCGCAGTGGGCAGTGCTGTGCCCACTGACAGGCCACTCTGCAGAGATCCTTGACCCTGGAGCCAGAGGCTGACATCTTAAGTACAGCAGCACAAAACAAAGCTCAGATAGAGTCAGGTCAGAGAGACAGACTGTCTGTGTGACAGTAACAAAACTGTATCCTGCACAGACTGCAGAACGGCTGCTCAACTAACAAGCTCTGGTCAGTTTGAATTTGGAATATAATGAGGATGATGAAGGTGATGATTTTAATGTTGATATAAAGGATGATGAATGATGATATCACGATAAGAATTCCTGTTTGCTCTTATTGCCAAGAATGTAACAATAATGAAAATGTTGTTGATCAGGGTTTCATAAAAAATAATAAAGATAATAAATGATGAATAGAGATTTGGTTCTATATTTCTATAAAATGTATTTCTATTTTATTTATATATTTTTGACATGTCTGTGCCCGATATAATCCTTCATTAAACTTGTAAATTGTCTAAAAAGAAAAACTCTTCATGCAAATTACTGTTTTGAATATTTGGCTGCTCATTTTATTATTTTACTAAAGATTACCGAGGTAATCACTAGCTATTTAGTTAATGACTGGGTAGATACAGGGCATTTACAAACTGGTGCTTGCTATTAAATGAAAAAAAAAAGTTAATTGATAGTTTATGCAAAAGGCAAGTTGACATATCGGTAAACAAAAGTCTTAATATAAAAAGTAATTTGAATTTTCTTGCCATTGTAATTGTGCTCAATTGTGTTCAGATGAGTTGATGTATGATTTTCATCACTTGTGGCTACAAAAGATATGATAACAGTGCTGTCACTGATGGTAATTATGTGTTTGTGTGTGTGCAGGTCAGTCAGGAGAAAACTCACGCTGCTCCGTCTCTCCTGCTTCAGCCTTTGCTATCGCCACAGCGGCAGCAGGACATGGTTCACCACCTGGTACGGAGCATACACACACACACACACACACACACACACACACACCCACACACACACACAAGTGCACACACACACACACGCACACACGCAAACAGTCTGAAAAGAACAGCCTTGTTGTTTGAAGGAAACGTGAATAATTTCTAATAAAACCTGAATTAAGCTAAAATTAAAGCTGATTCTCTAGAGTCTAAGTCTGTCAGGTTTTCTCTGTTTTTTTCCTTTTTTTCTCTGATATCCTTTATTAAAACCTGATATCATTTACCTAAGGCAGCAGTAGGAACTTGTGTTTGCTTTTGTGGCTCTGAGTAGTACAAGAGTTGCATCAATACAGGCAATTTTTTCTTTTTTTTTAGTTTATATGGTCTTTTTTTGGGGGCCAAATTTGCAGTCTTTGAGATTTATGTTGCTACCCCAGTGCAATAGAGATGAATTAAATTTGGTGGTCAAATCACTAAAAAATTAGATTTGAAAAATCCCCAAAACAAACCAGTAAACTGTCTTTGCAGGCACGGTGCCCTGATTTTTCACAGGGTAATCCGTTTAGCACACTGTTAAAATTGTTTACTGATATTACTTTATGTGGAGAACAAGTTCACATGAAAATGGTTGACGGCGAGGTTTGTCTCGACCTCAATTTGGGTTGATCACCTTTACAACACTATTTACATGATACATTAACATTCAGAAATGAATGTTTTGAATGAATTGACCAATAACTGGAGCCATATATATTTATACATATACTTTTAAATAGCTTAGTAATGCAAATGCTTTTACCTCCTGCAAACACATTTCCTTTTACTTTTCATTGTGTTAAGATAATTTTGTTTCAGTTAACTATTTAAATACTTTTCAAGCACTAACTGATCTTCCTTTTGTTGGTAAATACAGTAAAGACTCATCAGTCAAAGATTTTATGTTATCCCACAGTAATTATATATTATGTGCATCTCTCTTTTTCTGTTTTTCCTCTCTAGTGTTTACTAATTCTGAAAGAACTTGTGATAAAGATTTTATCATCCGCCGAGCTGCGACTAACAGAGTGCTCAATGTGCTGCGACACTGGGTCTCCAAACACTCACAGGTCTGTCTACAGCCTCCACTGTGTGTGTGTAGGTGTGTGTGTGTGTGTGTGTGTGTGTGTGTGTGTGTGTGTGTGTGTGTGTGTGTGCATTGCACCCCTTGTTTTTGGTTTGGGTGATCCGTTCTGTGGTCTCATTAAAGCAGGTGTCTGATGCGCTCCACTGCTCTCACTTTAGCGTGTAAACAGCCTCATGCACACAAACTAACACAACACAACACAAATATTGTTGACGTGTCAACTGGACGACCAGCTCGACCAGCATCAGTCCACCTACCTGCTCCTCTGCTAAACAGCCAGCGTTGCCTCTAATGAACTGAATATCACAGTAATTGCCTGCCTCTCTGCGCAGAGGTCTAACTGCATCGATCTGTTTTACGTATTTTTTCTTCAATAATACAAGACGCTGCGATGACAGGCCAGCTTTAATGTGGGTTGTTAACACAGAGGCAAGCACTAACACACACACACACACACATGAACATCCACTCACATTTATCTTTGTGAGACCAAAGAGCTTGTTAAGACTGACCTTTGAGGAAGAGTTAAATAGGGGTGGGAGTGAGGGGGAAAAAGAGGAGGAAGAGAAGGTGTAAAGACTTGAGGAATGAGGGGGTTTGGGGGTGGACAGTCAGAAAACATAAAGGATTATACAGCAGTGATTGATGATTGGTCAGGTTGGGAGAAAGTCATTAAGAGACAGGAAGGATAGTGAATCACCTGAACTTTAGCTCTGCGTGTTATAGTTTGGTTGTTTGTGCTGTATTTGTATTAGAGATAGGTGATGTGATAATGTGTAAAATTAGACTGTATAACTGAATAGTTTAAACTGTGGTATCTGTCTTCTTAATTTGTGTATTTGTTAATGAGGACAAAGTAACAAAACAAAGGTGAGGAGAAAGAGACTTTTAACAGCGTTGAATTTGAATGATTTTTTCACTTTAATTCATCCGGTATTAAATGTTTTAATTTGCTGGGTTAGCTGAAATCCACATCCTTATCCATAAATATGATCACAGTTTTTTCTTCTTCTTCACTCTTCTGTCTTCTTTAGGGTCTGTTCAAAGTTTATTTGTGTTTGTGTTTGTGTTTAGGACTTTGAGATGAACGGTGAGCTGAAGATGTCCGTGATCTGTCTTCTGGAGGAGGTGCTCCGAGATCCAGACCTTCTGCCTCAGGAGAGAAAAGCTACTGCCAACATACTAAGGTACAGTACACACACAAGTACACATGAACAGACTGACAGAGACTCAAATATGTACACACACATTTTCACACAAAAATGGACTCACTCTATTCTATTCTATTCTATTCTATTCTATTCTATTCTATTCTATTCTATCCCATGTTTTGTGTTCTGATTAATCTTATTCTGCTACATATTTTTCTTTTGTATTTTGTATTGTTTTATTTTGTACAATTTTATTTTATCTTATTTTCTTTTGTAAATATTGTGAGTAGTTTTGCTTTATTCTTATCTTTTCTTTTTTGTTAAATTAAACTGACATGACTTGACTCTTCTTCTCTAGTGCCCTTTCTCAAGATGAGCAGGAAGATGCCCAGCTGAGGATAGAGGACATCTTACAGATGGTGAGAAAAAACTGCAGCTCATAACATCCTCTGATTACTTTTTCAATGAGTCGTAATAAACATCTTCTTATGATTTCATTATTGACTTACTGACTTAATGATGACCTGATTCCATGTCGCTGGTCGCCCTGAAGTACTCAAACATTAATAAACTCCTACCTCAGGTACTTAATTTACCCTCCTTAAGAGCTCCCAGGGATGAAAATACTACAGTCATCAACACTGCCACGTAATTGTCCCATGGTTAGGAAATCACAGACACGTGTTGCTTTAGTGAAGACGTGCATATCTTTGGTCAGAGCACACTGATTTATCCTCCAGTCAGACGGCATAAATACACCCTCCCCTACTGCGACTGGCTCCAGGGGACTGCCAACTGTCATAAAACGTATTCATCACAGCCACTGTCTTTATAAGATATTTATATCTGCTTGTTATTTGTGTTATACTGTGAGTGTTTGTTTGTTTATGACTCTGTATGTGTGTTTGTGTTTAGGCGGACTGTCCCAAGGCAGAGTGTTTCGAGTCTCTCTCAGCGATGGAGCTGGCCGAGCAGATCACTCTTCTGGATCACATTGTCTTCAGGAGCATTCCTTATGAGTCAGTCCTCTCATAATGCTTTATTCGCTGTGATCTGCGTCAGGCCAGACAAAACTAAATCACCTTTATGGACACTGCTTATCATGAGACCAGTTAATCACCACAGTTTATCTCAGTACAGCAGCTTCACAAAAAAGTATGCTTAAAGGAGGCCAACAAGGAAAACAGATGGCTTTTCAACTTTACAACTCCAAGTTTTCATTTAAAAACACTAGATTTTAGCTTCATATTGGATTTACAGTGACATTAAAGATACTTATTGAGTTCAGATTACCTTCATAAAAACCTGAAACGTCTGCAATCTTTAAAACTTTTATCCATGCCATTACATACCATACAGTGGAGTAAAACAGGATAAAAGCCTCATGTATCACCATTTAAAGTGTTTTTACTGTGCTGCCCTCCCTTAAAAATCAAAGAAAAAAGATCTAATTCTTTGGTTTTGGGAAATTAAAAGCCAGCTACAATTATGATTAAATAAAGCTTTTAAATAATTAAACCTGAAGGCAAATATCTTTTATTGTTTATTAAACCTTTGTATTTAATTAAATGGAAATAAAAGACTTCCATTCAGCAATAATACTATACACACCTAGTTCAGTTCTTTATTTCTCGGTAGCTTTTATTAGACACTTATTTCTACTCCACTAATGATGTTTCATTACATCCAGCTCTAATTAAGCTAAAAGGCTCTTTGAATGGCAAATAATACAGAATTTTATTATTTGCTAATCCCCTTTTAACTATACTTAAAGAAAAACTCTACAAAGATACCATAGTTTAAGTTTCCCTTCACTCATCAGTAGATTCACACTTACTCTGAATTTCTCAAATGGGTTGGAACAACAAAAGACTAAAAATGTCATGACATGTTACAAAAAAGCTCCTCAAAGGGCTCAGTTCAGAAGCAAGAATAGAACAACAACCCTTTTAAGAAAAGAAACATATAATATTTTATATTTATAATATTTTATTCATTTAAATAAAGGGTATTATTACAAATGCTCAAGAACACTGTTGGTTTGCAAATTAATGTACGTTTTTATTTACATTTTGCACAGCATCCTAACTTTCTTGTAATCATGGTTGTAGTTAAAAAAAAACTCTCCACCCCCTGCAGGGGAGGTGATATCTTTAAGCCACATGCTTTAGCTAATATTACTTAAATGTCTTGTTAGAAAACTGTGTTTGCTAAGCGTGTCCTCCCTCTCATAGAGAGTTCCTGGGCCAGGGCTGGATGAAGGTTGATAAGACGGAGCGGACGCCATACATCATGAAAACTAGTCAACACTTCAATGATGTGAGCCTTTTTTATTGTCTTTAAACACCTTTTGTCTGAACCTTATGTAAATATCTAGTACATGTCCTCTTATATTGTCTTCCTTCCTCCTCCTGAAGATGAGTAACCTGGTGGCATCACAGATAATGACCCACACGGATGTGGGCTCGAGGGCCAGCTCCATAGAGAAGTGGGTTGCTGTGGCTGACATCTGCCGCTGTCTCAACAACTACAATGGAGTGCTGGAGATCACATCTGCACTCAACCGCAGTGCCATCTATCGTCTGAAGAAGACCTGGGCTAAAGTCAGCAAACAGGTGGAATAGTCATCTGTAACCAATGATAATGATAATCAAAAAATTCTGTAAATAAAACCTGTTGAGTGTGCTTAAAGAGAAGTGTATATAAAATTTTCCTGGCCATTAAATTCTCTTCTTTCTCTGTAATGTGTCTGCCATGTAGAAATAATGTCACTTGAGAGTTCAGAGAAAGACAAAGCAGAGAGACATTTACCTGTAATGTTTAGCATCTGCTTTTAGCTTAATGCTAATGAACACTAAATCAATTTAGGTCAAAAATCATTCAATCACAAGACTGTCTGTGTCTCAGCCGAGCCTTGCTGTCTGATGCAAATTTGATTTTGCCATTTTATTACAATGATCTTTTGTAAAGAGTAAAGGGGATCTTGGGTTCAAAATGATTATAAATGTATATTTGTGGTCCTGTCCAGACTAAAGCCCTGATGGACAAACTGCAGAAGACCGTGTCCTCGGAGGGAAGGTTTAAAAATCTGAGGGAGACCCTGAAAAAGTGAGACATGGCAGAGTTTTTTTAATAAAGGAATAAAAATGTGCTTTCACTGCCTTTTTAAAGGGCATACACCTTTACATTTTCTTCCTCCAGCTGTAACCCTCCATGTGTGCCATACTTGGGAATGTACCTAACAGACTTGGCCTTCATTGAGGAGGGAACGCCCAATTTTACTGAGGAGGGACTTGTTAACTTCTCCAAAATGAGGATGGTAGGCACACACATGCACAAACAAATGCATAAATGTTTCAAATACACTTTACTATACACTTTAATTTTCAATTTATGAACCCTTTTTTCTTCAGATTTCTCACATCATCAGAGAGATCCGACAGTTCCAGCAGACTCCATACAGGATAGAGCATCAAGCCAAGGTACTTTTCCTGCTCAACACCATTTTTTCCAATAGGTTATTTTTTATATAAACTTTTACTATACCTCTGCATGAAAGCTATTTGATAATACTAAAGAAATTATGCTGAAAAAAAAATCAAAGTTTAGCTTAGATTGAGTTTATAAGTGTATTCTTTATGGAAGTGCTCGTCTGAGCTATTGTCAGGTTATTAAAAAATTTTTTAATGCATGTGAGACTTTTGGAAATATAAATCTTTAATATGTTTCTAAAGACTAACCTCTTGGCCCTGGAGAATCCATTTTTAATCAACAGTCCTCTGTTTCTGCTGCAAGATATTTATTCTTCCTTTAATCAATATAACCCTCTCAGCTTTTACGTCTCACCATGAGAAAATGTTGAAAGTAGTTTATATAAACATAACTTTGGGATCCAAATCATATCGTGAGTTTATTCTCTTTTTTAACCAATCAGTACTGTTATCTTGCTGCTAAAAAGTGTCAAACAACTTGTCCTTTGATTAAAAAATACATTTTGCTCGTCTGAAGCTTCTCTCGTCTCTCGTTTCTTGTGTCCAGGTGACCCAGTACCTTCTGGATAAGACTTTGATCATGGATGAGGACACACTCTATGATCTCTCGCTGAAGATCGAGCCCAGGCTTCCTGCCTGAGTTACAGCTGTTCGTGGCCAGTGGGAGCCTGCCAAACCTGGAGCCCTCCCCTCTTAATGGGCAACAAGCCCATGTAATCTCAACAATCAAGGAGAAATTGGGAAGTTTTGAGGGCGACATGGAAGCAAAGAGAAGAGCGATAAAGACTGAAGTTAGAGAGGAAGAAACGTGAGAGATTTAAGCATGGGACAGAATTTTATGATTGATTGTTTAAGGAGAAAAAGAGTAAAAAGGTTCCGGTTGCATTGAGTTGACGTGTCTCTCTGTGTGCTCATCATTCCTCGGTCAGGAGTGTGGTACACTTGACATCACCCTTCCTCAGATCAGCCTGAGGGTGCAGGAAAGGCTTGGAGCATGGAGTGAATGGGTGAAACACAATGGACTTAACAGAGATGTAGCATATACAGCTAGTGCAACAGAGAGATGTCTGAGCTCGTATCTCTGTGCCGTGTCTTTGTTCTGTTGCCTGTGCCATGTCCTGGAGCAAGAGCCCCAAAAAAATGCTTTCTGTCACAATGGTTAGTGCATAAAACTTGCATGATTTCAGCTTGGGATGTAACTGTCTAAATGGCCTTCGACCTGCCCCCTGACCCTCAGCTTAGCATGCTTCACTCTCTTCCCAGGGTGACTCTCTAAGCCACTATGCACCCTCAGTGGGCTGGGAACGGCAAGACGCCTATAAGCCTTCATATAACATGTAGAAAGACACTAAAATGAAACGCATAAAAGATAACTTCAAATGGAAAAAAAAATGATATATTTTGACAAAGTGGCTTATTTTTCCATTGATAAAACAATTAATTCTGTATTTATATTCATGCGATCTGTGCCCACAAGAATTAAGAGCTCCTTTTTTTAAATAAAAATGTCCACATGAATGATACAAAATTATAAAAGTTAGCAGTGCCTTCCACTAGTGTAGGTCAATTTCCCCAAAACTGCCAATTTACATAAATCAAGTTTTTTATATATAAATCCTATTCAACCATCATAAGATTTCCTGTATAAATTGGACTGTAGTTTCACTTTCTTTTCTCAGAAAATAGGTCATGTAGACTAAACAGTAGCATGTTAGTGTGAACACAGTAAAATTATTGCAGCATCTAATCGTCGCAGATATCTCCCTCTAGTGTTTAAACATTGTTATAACCTCCACTGACCCAAAGCTTTTGCATTGTGTGTGTGTGAGTGCAGTTTTATTTATTAATTTTATTGTCAGATACTGATGTGTGTAGTCGCGTCCCAGTGTGTAACTCTTGGATGTAGACTGGGGCAGTCCTTGCACTCTCTGAGATGTAGCTTTGCTTGAGTGTGACATTATGATCGTTATTTACCATGCTATTTATTTCATCCGATACTGTATCTTATTTTTGTATATAGTGAATCCACACATATCATATGATTGATGAAGACTTATTTTGAATTGTCAGGCTGTGAATAGAGATTTTTTTTCCTGTATTTTTGTTTTTTGTCTTTGTGTGTCTTTTGCTTTAATGTCAACTTCTAGTTTTGCTTCCCAGGCTCTTGTATTGTATTGCAAGAAATCTGTTTAACTTAAAAAAAAAGTCTTTTTAAGGTTAAAAAAAATGTAGCATTTGAATAATGAGAATTTGTTTCCTGTGTTGCTGATATGATGAAGATACTTGTCCTGCATGCACACAACAGCTGCATGTTGTGCATGTCTTAACGGCCCCTTTCCCCCTTTGCTTCTCTGTATAAATATTGTCTCTGTAACTGTCGACAGGCTCTGCTAAAAGGCATAGAAACAATATTTTGTCCATCAAATCTGGCATGTTTGTCTCTTAGTGTACCTCACAAAGTCAAGCATACTGTTGTTATGCAGTAGCAGTGTTGTAAGTTATGCCAGCCTCAGTGAAAACAGAGAACTTTCCTCATAAAACAATAAAGATGAGAGGAATCATGGTCGGGGCAGTGCAGTCATTCGCACTGCATCTGTAACTCTGAGTGTCTGCTTCACACACACAGGTTTTGGAATGCAGGATGCTGTGTTTGTATTGTAATATTATTTTCTGTGTATTTGTTTGCATTTTTCACTTGTAGGGGCAGGGGGAAATAAATTCAACATGCCTTATGTGTTTGTGTTTCTCTTTGGACAGCGCAATAATGTCAGTGATATTAAGTCGCCTCTGCTTGTGCTTCCTCTGGCAACAGCTGCACTTATAATCAACTTTTATGTCAAGTTTTCAACTTACTGTACGACTCTAAAAAATCTCTGGTGAATTAATAAATCCCAACTACAATATGGGGCTAAACTTTGCAGAGAGGCAGAAATACCTTTGTAAGTTTTTATTATTAACTCAGAAGAAATAAGCAACTTCAGGCTACACGACACAATAGCAATAGAACAGTGTGTTCATGAGTACTTCTGTATTATCAGAGCACATTTTAATTATCCCTGGGTTCAATCTGCTACTGAAAGGTCAGAAACCAGACTGAAAGGAGAATTCACTAAATTTAAGAATTAATATTCTTGCCTTTGTCTGCAACTGTCAGTTATTAACCCACTTGCACCCCCTGAAAGCCAGAAACCAGAGTGAGATTTTTAATTACACATTCTTGACATGTCAGATTTGACACTGCTTTTAAAAATGTGAAAAATATAATTAACAAGTTTTAGACTTTGTAGAGTTTGAACCAGATTTTGTACCAGATAATTAGATATTCCTTGATAGTCTTACTCACTGGATGTAGCCCGCTATCGATGATGCTATCCTCCCCTTCTGCTGCCTTGAACTATTTTAAAGGATCCATCTTTGCATCATGGCCTTTGCTTTGCTGAAGATGATGTTGATGTTTTAAAGAAGTAAAAAAAAAATCACTGTTTTTTTTTTCTCACAGCAGAATGACAGTCAGTGCAGCCGGACCTTTCTCCAGCACCAACCGTGTAAGACTGACAGATAAGACAGTGAGTCTAGATACAGTGGCCTCCCTGCGTACTCTCACAGTCATATAAAACAACAGGCCACTGGTCCAATAGCTCCTATCCAGGTAACTTCTGGAGACACTTCAAAGAAAGTAGCCTAGAATATTTACAGTGTTTGGATGCTATTCTTCAGACTGTCTGGCTCCTGCTGCTGCAGAGGAGCCCATGTTTGGGCCAGTAAAGTGACAGTTCATGCATTAGAAAAAAAAAAAAAACTACATTGGAAAAGGTATACTGCGCATACTTTAGCTTATAAATACAAATCCAAACAGTACTGTAAACAAGGAAATGAAGTTGCATTTAAGTGTGCAGTCAGATTATTTGTATTAGTTTCTAAGAGCACCGCGACAGTGGAAACCATGTGACATGAGGACAGTTAGCACCATTAGGACACAAAACACTGTTTAAGTCTGGAGGTTCAAAGAGTCCCCATTTTCTCCCTGACATTTTTTTAACCACAAATTTGTGTCTTTTTCACTGAATCATAGAGCTCTGCTGAAGGTTTGACAGTCTGTAGCATAAAAGCCTCCACGCTCCCTGTGAGGTAGTGTGAGTGTGGTTATCCTGCCACCTTGTGGGAATTGATGGCATTGACTCTTTCTGTACAACCAAAGGCACCTGTGGATGGTGACCCAGTCTGCTCCTTGTCTTGCTCAATTTCAGCCTTATGAAAGGATAATGTGAAAAAACTGTGAAACAAAATAATATTCTGAATATTATGTGCTGAAATGAACAATGTCAATATGTAGCACTGAAGGGCTTTTAGACAGTAAACATGCAAGTGAAATATTTTAAATTAGAGAAATAAACAAATACAGATAGTGTGGAAACGTGTTACCATATGATGATCATCACAGAGTAAGGTTTTAACATGAACAGAAGACACTTGCTTCAGTACCTGCAGCTAGAGGAGCAACTGAAGTTTCTATGTGTGTTTTGTTGCAGGAAACGAAGTAAGAGACAGAGTGAGACGGATCAGACAGAGACTGCTGGAGTGAAAGAGAAAAATGACATAGTGTGAATCACAGACCAGTTGAGCAAGTGTTTCCAGTGCTACAATCATTTTTCCAAATGTTGTGGAGAAGATTTGCCAAGTGTGGGATCTGCTGTCAGTTTGTTAGCACTTGTGAACTGACACAAGGGTGGCAGTAGTGTGTTATAAGCATTCTGTCTCTCAGTGGGAGTTCTGTTCTGAATCCTGTTTTTTCAGGGACAGACAGATGACAGTTAGTTAACATTTACCACAACATCTTGGCCTTATCCAGTCAAAGACAGCAGCCTATTAGCTTAGAAAAAATGTATAATACTGGACTTGAAATACACTTATATAAACATAATAAATGTGGATGTGAAGCTAGAGACAAACTGCAAAGATCATGATGAATATGTAAGGTTGAATATGAACATTAGGCAACACTCCTTTTTGTGTATTTTTAAAAAACTTTTCTCCGCACCCTTCATATGAATGCAGAAACAGGACTTTACACTGAATAAGGGTGACACATTGTAATCGTGATAATATATGTGAAAAGCTGGATCATTTACAGGAAGTGGATATATGGCACAGATAAGGTGACCCTGACCCACATTTTGATCAGTCCAATTAGGAGTTTATCTGCATTTGAACTACGTTCTCATAAATTGTCCTCCAGCTAATGATGGAACAGATAATCAAGTTATGCTCGTTTAAAGGCTTCTTCTGAACCACAATACTGAAAAAAAAACATTTTTTTTACAGGCCTGCATATCAAGTTACAGGTATAATTTTTCATTTAATGTGGTGTAATCTTTGTGTTTTGTGATGTCAACTAAACATATTTTAAGTTTTTTCTTTAATGTATAATAATAATAATAATAATAATATATGATATAAGATATAAATATAAATAAAATAAGATATAAATTATTAAACTTTTTTTTGTCATTTTGTTGGACATGCTTTACATGGCCAAATGAGCTACATTATGCACACACGCACTTATACATGCATTGTGGCATAACAGTTCTTTTTCTTAAGCTTCTTCCCTCAGGTATTGTAAATAGGTGAAAGATTTCCCAAATACGAAAAAGGTTGATTTAGTTTTTCCTTTTTTTGGATCTTATTAAACCCAACTGCAGAAAATCTTTCACTCACAGTTGGACCTCTTGAACAAAAATCTGCTTGGATGTCTGTCACTGCTGCTGGAATGAATCAACACAAATCACTGATATAGAAACCACATTTCTAAGTTCTGAAACTCTTACTGGGGTCTTTGATACACAAAGAAGTGATATGTTGTTTTCTGTGGCAGACTGCAGTTTAAAATTATGGTTTTTTTATATCTGCTTATAAATGAGGATAATTCATTAAAAGGACATAGTAATACAAGCTTTTGAGCTGTTGTGGAGAGTCCAGTGCTGCCAGGAACCCAAACAGACCATTAGGGTTAAAAATGCCTTGCCAAAGTGTCACAGAGTGTCTTAACAAATAAACTCTCATCTCCTTACTGGATTATTCTTGATGCTGTGATGGAAACTAACCATATTTATTCAAGTAATGTCCTGAAGCACAATTTTGTGGTACCTGCACTTAACTGGAGTGTTTCTATTTCAGGCTCTCTCTACTTCTACTTCTTTCACTTAACTTCACTTTCATTCATCATTAAGAGCCATAGTTATTAGTCACCTTTCAAGTTGAAACTTCACAAACCCAATGATCACTTTGTTATGTGTCTGCAGTGTTTGTCTGAGCATGCATGTGTGTGTGAGTGCTTGTGTGAGGAGGCAGGCAGACATGCTGACTGACAGTAGAAAGAGGATTTTGTCTGTTGCCCAGTGAGAGGCTAATCCTGAGCCTGTGTCCCCATCTCTCTCTCTGATCCCATCTCTGTTCCTCAGTCTGCTCTCACTCTGCAGATCGAGCCTCTCCTGACTGAGCTGCAGGAAACACACCGGCCCTTCACCGCCTCCGCTCTTCAGACAACCCCCAGGTCAGTGGTGAACTCCCCCTCCTCACCCTTGGCTCCTGTTTTTGCTTTTCTACTTTGTGTTTTCTTGTCTCATTATACTTGGATGGTCACTCTGGAGGAGTGAAATAGCTTTCACAGCAGTTGGTGACTTTTAAACATTATTCATTTGAATGTTTGATCAAACTAGAGGTAACAGCTTTCCTTTAAAAAAAAGTAAGATGTTCTAAAAGGAGACAATGCTTTAATAGTATCATTGAATGTGCATAAAGTACTGATCAGGATGAAATATATTTTGAATATTCTAATAAACAAAGCCTTTTTTCTTAGTATGTATGCACATTTTAAGACACCAAGGGTTTCCTCAGCCTTTAGTTTTTTTACCTGCTCCACCTGTGAACATTTACTGCACACTGAAGCCTACACAGCAGTTACATTTGGGCCTCTTAATCTGGTTGATATAAACAGGGACCAGCCACCTGTCAACAACTGGACTCCTTAACATGTCCCACAATCAAGCTCCAGCAATCACTCTTGTGCTTGAAACTGTTTTACACTTTGCATTAAATAACGAAAAAGAAAATTGTAGGGTTGAAGAGTGCTGGAGCTTCTCCTCATTGCTTTTCATCTTCATTCCTGCTCTTTTACGGGGATTCCACTATTCTTACCTTTTCCACCGTCTTCATTCGTGTCTTCTTACCTCATCACCCCTCCTCTTGGCCTTCATGTGACCCTCAACACCTCCTACACTCTTATCACTCCTCTTGCTCCTCCTCCTTTCCAAAACTTTTTTTCATGTCATTGTCATTTCATTTTTCAGTGAAAATCTATGTATTCTCCCTCTTTTCTCCTTTGCATGTCTTTCTCTACATCCATGTTGTAACTATTTTCTCTCTCCTGATTTGGCTCCTCCTCACCACCTCCTCACTCAGCTGACTATCTCAGGATGTCAGAAAGGATGCCAACTCCTAACTGGCACAGCAGCTTAATCTGACTGCTACTATAATAGTATATATAGTATATAATAGTGTGTGTGTTTGTGTGTGCATGCGGGTGTGTGTGTGTGTGTGTGTGTGTGTGTGTGTGTATGTATGTATGTGTGTGTCTTTGACTCATAGCTTAAAGGTGAACTATTCAACATTTTTAGTGGCATATAAAAAAACAATTAGACAGAGTTCAGAGATAAGAGCGAACACGATTGTGTACTTTGAATCAATTTGTTTACATTTTTAATCAGTGCTGGAGCACAAACTACAAATAGAGCACATTTCAAATCTCAACTATAAAACCAAAATTGTTACTAAAAAAATAACATCATGTATCTTTAAGACGGATGTAAAATTTGTATTTTGCAATATGGTTAATGTGATTTAGCATGAGAGATACAACAGAATCTCAAAGGAATAATGTGTTATTGATTTATACTCCAGTTTTTCATGCTGTATTTATTTTTAATCACAGAGAAAGGAGCTAAACTGTCCATCTCCTTGTCAGTTTTGATTATTGATTGAAGTGATCAGGCTGACAGATGTAACAACAGGTAATGGCATATAATATGGCTGAATCTCTCTACGAATCTAACCACAAATCATCTGATCACCTGAGCCGGTGACTCACTCAGTTGACCAATCAGAAGGCTCCTACCTGCTTCTAGCATAATCTCATCCCACAGGCTACAGGAGTATCTATTGCTTAGGCATTTGATAGCTTAATGCAATTAGCTGTTTTGTCTGAGTTGTTCCTGTGAAGATGCATTTAAGTGCAAACTTGAGATGATGGTTGAACTGAATGACAAACAAAGCTTCCACTTAAATCTCCCAAACTTAATCACTTCAGGACTTTTTATTGTGTGTTCCTCTGAGTTCTTTTTGAATTTGCCACACAGTAACTATTACAGTGCTGCAACATCATCAATAGTAACTGAAATACAACCCCCACAAGCTACCTCCAAATGTGTTTCTATCATTGCAACCCAAAAGAAAAGGTTCATTCTACAGGCTCAGATTGTTTCTACTACCACTGCTCCCTCTATTTTCATATACATAAACCTAAATCAACGCGATAACCTCACCACTATGACATTTTTGAGGATTAACGCATTGTCATGTTACAATTCCCTGCTCAGGTTATAGATTGTTTTCTTCCTTCTCTTCTCTGTGTCTCTGGTTTCGGTTTAGCAGTCTGATCCTCAATTATCTGACTGCCAGCTGTGACAGTCAGGCAGGATGCTGTCAACCAGTAGGTCACCATGCTGAAAAGTAGCAAACATAAACACATAAACTGACTTTTATAACTTTCTAAATCAGAGGTTCTTAAAAAACTTTGCAACATTGGGTGCCAAAATAACTTCTTGCTACAACAGACAATTTTTATTGATCATTTGGGGAAGCAAACAAAAGCATCTGATAGACAGTGTTTTAATTTTTCGAATCCAAGCTGAGTTTTTAATGAGATTAAAGGCAGAAGGATAGCATCAGGAAATTTTTGCTTGTTTAATTTCTCTACACAAGTCACATGTACTAGACCAGGATCACTCCATATTTTCAGCACCTACTGCACTGGATCCATGTCCCACCAGTGGGGTCTGTCCCACAGTCTGAGATGAGACTTTAACCAATCATTACCACTGTCAGCATGGAAAGTAACACTTTGGTATCTATTTGTAAACTCAGTTTCAGTACTCTCTCACTTTCAGTACTTTCTCAGTTTCAGTACTGTCTCAGAAGACATAACCACATACGAATGGTTGACAGCAGTTAGATCACGTGATGTCACTGAGAAAAATTAACACAAATGACACTGGCACTTGAAATTGTAATCAAATTGTTTTGGAGAGGTATAAATACAGTATATGACACATGTTTAAAGTCGCGGTCATCTTTCCCTTCTGAATGTTCTCCAGGTGATAACCCAGACCACGGTAACCATGGCGAACTCTTTCACCCGTGTGATGTCTGGCCGTAACACAGCAGTGGTGTTGGCCAGCGTAGGAGCCGGTTCACTGGCGTCTGGATACCTCCTGAGTGACAGCAGCGCTGCAGCGGAGAGGAAGAGGCTCTATCCACCCAGGTACATGTGTGTGGATGTGTATGTGAAATGTTTCAATGATTGCCTGTATGTCCAAGTTGCCAAATGCTGTTTCCATCAAAAAACATATTAGTTGATCAAATTGATTGGAATTATAAAAAAAAGAAAGGATAAAAGGAAAGAGAAAGAAAGGATATCTTAAAAGGATTTGAGTCTGGATGATAAAACACCTCTACTAGTAGTGAAACTAGTTCGTCCAACACTCTTGATGACTCTCTACAGCGCTGATTTCCCTGACCTGAGGAAGCACAACAACTGCATGGCTTCAGCCCTGACCCCAAAGATTTATGGACACCTGAGGGACAAGACAACCCCCAACAACTGGACCCTGGATCAGTGCATCCAGACCGGGGTGGACAACCCTGGACACCCCTTCATCAAGACTGTGGGCATGGTGGCTGGAGATGAGGAGAGCTATGAGGTTGGAGTTAATATCACTAAAATGAGTTGCTGCATCTTCAGACTTAGAATTAAAAAAAAACTGAGAGTTTGATTTTTCCCATCAGGTGTTTGCTGAGCTCTTTGACCCTGTGATCAAGGACAGACACAATGGCTATGACCCTCGTGCAATGAAGCACCCCACCGACCTGGATGCTGCCAAGGTTACAGTCTTCACTCTTTTGTCCTTTGCATCACATTCTCTCTTTTATATCTATCGCCTCCTACATATGGTGCCCAAACATTTTCTCCTACTCAGATCACCTCAGGAATGTTTGACGAGCGCTATGTGTTGTCAAGTCGTGTCCGTACCGGTCGCAGCATCCGTGGACTGAGTCTCCCTCCTGCGTGCACGCGCTCCGAGCGCCGTGAGGTGGAGCGTGTGGTTGTGACGGCTCTGTCTGGCCTGAAGGGAGACCTGGCTGGTCGCTACTACAGTCTGGGAGAGATGACTGACAGAGAGCAGCAGCAGCTTATTGATGTTAGTGAACAGTCACACAAACAAGCTCAGACACATACACTCAAAAACAAGGTTGGTTTCTGTACTTTTTTTGATGACCATCACCATCTAATATCCCCCCCGATTCCTCTGTTCCTTCACTGGCCAATCAGGAGCACTTCCTGTTTGATAAACCTGTGTCACCTCTGCTTATGGCAGCTGGGATGGCCAGAGACTGGCCTGATGCTCGTGGGATCTGGTAAGACCAGGAGAAACTCAAACCAGAAGAAGGACTGAAGTCTTTGTGGCTTAGAGAACCAGTGAACCCTGTAGTCACTGCATAGTTTTTGTTTTTTAGAAAGCCTAGTTTTTAAAAGGAAATGCTTCAGAGTCTAGTGCTCATTTGTAGATTTGTGCTGGAAACAGTTAGTTTTTTTTTTGTTTGAAATCATGGTAGTAGAAACACAAATAAGTTTTGACTTCTATTCAGCAAAATACCAGTGTCTTGGAAAACCTGAGGCTACAGAAAAGAGGCACAGGAGGTGTTGACACGGCTGCCACAGGAGACACCTTCTACATCTCTAATCTCTAATTTCTAATCATGGAAATTTACTATTGGCAGTGGTTCAATAAAAAGCTCAGAACAACAACAGATCACACTCACAGTAGCCACACACACGTAAACACATAGCAGTATTACATAACACAGTTCTCTTTAAAATGATGCAGAATCACATACATTTAGCCTTCAGTACAACACTGGCCCATGAGTGGCACCACACTGAATACTCTTACTCTGCAGGCTGTGATTGAAAAAATGGATGCCTGAAATTTTATCAGTAGATGTATTGCTGTCAACATCCCAATAAAGCTTTGACTTTGAGGTTATTTCTGCTTCCCTGATTCTCTCAGGCACAACAACGAGAAGAACTTTTTAATCTGGGTCAATGAGGAGGACCACACAAGGATCATATCCATGGAGAAAGGAGGAAACATGAAGAGAGTGTTTGAAAGGTTCTGCAGAGGGCTTAAACAGGTTTGTAAGTCTCTCCATCTTCTTGCATTACCACGGTTCAGTGTTTTAAAACAACCTCAGTCATTCCTACACAATTCATAATTCATGCAGCAGTTTCATCACAAGTATTGGAAGTATTGTCTACAAGTCTGTTTTTTAAACTAAGCCATATGACCAAATATTTACAAAAGTTTCACATAACCATGGAAAGGGAACCTTATTATTTTCTCTTATGAACTGTGGAGTATTCATCAGTCTTTTGCAATGATTTTTATTGTTGTGCTCCAAAAAAGAAAAAGTAAGGTCTTCTTTTACTTTTTAGGTGGAGAATCTCATTCAGGAGAGGGGTTGGGAGTTCATGTGGAATGAGCGTCTGGGCTACATCCTCACCTGCCCCTCTAACCTTGGCACCGGGCTCAGGGCTGGTGTGCATATTCGCCTGCCCTTCCTCAGCAGGGTAACATGGGAAACACTGGACGGCAAACACAGGAAAGCATATCCAACCTGCTTTATGACTCTCATGTCTGAAGATGGTTCAATGTTTTTTTTATTCTAGGACCCACGCTTCAAAAAGATCTTGGAAAACCTGAGGCTACAGAAAAGAGGCACAGGAGGTGTTGACACGGCTGCCACAGGAGACACCGTCGACATCTCTAATCTCGACCGTCTGGGCAAGTCAGAGGTAAACACTCGAGGAGGAAGGAAGGAAGCAGCTGAAGTAAAAGCAGAAAAGAGCAGCAGGCAAAGAGAGACAAAGTCAGACAGAGGAGTGCAGACATCCCAACAGGTGTGGGCTGCGAATAATCGAATCCCTGCTGTTCTTAAATCTATAATCCAGGCAGGGATGTGCCAGCTGAGGTTAAAAGACTTCTGTTTCCTGAGCTGAACCTTTCATGCTGCACTTCCTCACAGACTGCGATGAAGGCCTCCAACAGGCGCTAAGAATCAAAGGCTCTTAAAGGTCACAGATGGGTACAGTCGGGGTTGTGGCTGTGGTCACAGTTGACCAATCACACCCGAGCAGACAAACTCCTGCCTGAAAGACTAAAGGCAGGGAGCAAAAGTCCCCTAGTGTTAGCTGGATTTGCCAATGATTTCAGACGGCAGCACCATCTAGTTGGTAGACAACACACAGCAGAGACTCACAGAGGATTTAAACGTTGTAGAGACATCGTGTAAATGGACACATTATAAAGTGCAGTGTTTAAGATATAAGGGTTCCATATGGTCAAGCGGTCAAGATTCATGGTTTTTCAGCAAGGCGGCCCATGTCCAAGTGTGGGATTAGTCTCAGTCACCATTCATTATGGTGCCTTACGCCCTTGGGCTTCCATAGTTCAGTTTGAACTAGACATCAAACCTGTGCATTTGGTAAACATTACTGATTACCAAGTACCAGAAAGATAAGGACGTACTCACACACTGCTATCTTATTCCCAGTTTTTCTCTCAGTCTATCTGAACATGACAGTGCCTCAACAACATGGTCTTTGTCAGATGACACTTTTAATGCCCACTATTAAGTTAAAGTTATTATTAACTTTAATAAGAAAATCAAATGAAATCCTGCATATTAGTGGAAAACCACAAAGTCAGTTAATTCTCAGGGCGATAATTTATCTTTTTCAAGGATATTGATTCACATTAACCTGAGTCTGTGTAATGATCATGTGACACTAGTTTCCGTGTATCCACAGGTGGAGCTGGTACAGTTAGTGATCGATGGTGTAAACTACCTGATTGAATGCGAGAAGAGGCTGGAGAGGGGGCAGGACATCAAGATTCCCTCTCCCATCCCTCAGTTTAGGAAGTGAACACCACCTCTGCTGGGAATTCTGGTTCAGAGCAGTGCTCCAAGTCCAACCGCTGGTTGTTAAAATGTTGGTCTTACAAGATATTGATGGCATGTAGTCTTCAGCACTGCAATGACTTACATGCACAGTAAAATTCAGTACATGTACATGCACTCTAAGCACAATAAAGTCTCTTGATGAACTGAGTAAGGTTGTTGAGTTTTTCTCTTACTCCTCTTCCACTTCACGCCTCCTCTGCTCCTGCCTGCCATGTCTCTGTAGTCTCCAGAGTTGCAGTAAATTACTTCAGTACTGTAATCCTTGTTGTCACACTGGCCTCAGTCAGTTTCAGATGCTATGTTCACTCCGAGTCCAGCTATATTCATCAAAAAGCTAAGCAGTGTATTCACTTCTCATATTATTTGTGTTTTTACATTCTTGTATTTGAAGTTTTACTTGAGCCTTGAGTACTCTTTTTACCAACCAAATCCAACCAGGTTACACTGATTTGTCTTAAAAACCACACAAAAATGCTTCAACAAGTTTAAGTTATCATAAACATATACTGCTGGTGACAAACACAAATCTGGGTCAAACAAAAAAAAAAAAGCAGAGCTCATGAAGAGGATACACTCACATCCAGACTTGACCTCCCACTGTTGTGCTGGTTCATTCTGTTACTGACTGACAGAGAAGTTGTTATCAGGCCGTGGCCGACTGCCAGTCTTAATGAGATTGAGCTATATTGGACAACAATGGCAAGACCTGTGCAACTCTCTAAGTGCTAAACCCCTGCTTGTCCTGCACCGCAAATCACAAAGAAAGCCAAAACTGCCATAACTGTGGCAGGTTTCTTCTTTTAATGATGAGATTTATCTCTCCATCTAATGACCATGCAAAATAAACAAAACAAAACCATTAAAAAAGTGGCCAAATAATGGATTATTCCTCAGCAGATGATGGTTAACCTGACATTCAGACTTCACCTGCCTCCCACACAAGGCCTTTAATCCGAGGGTAACGGGCCAAGCTCATTACTGATACAAACCAGACAGGCCAAACAGAGGTGGCTGCTGAACACTGTAACATAGCCGGTTTCATCTTATTTCACATGCTTAGGCGAGGAGAAACAGGGATTATACCTCAGAAACAAAGCATTCTGCCGAAAGAAATTAGTGTTCTAATTATTTGGGTGAATGGTCCTTATAAATCCTGCTGCTCAGAGACTCTTTCTGAGTCGCTCTTCCTTTCCTGGTGGCAGATTAATGACGTACATCTATTAATGCTATTAGAGATCTACTCTTAAGAGCTCAGAAACTATGTGTGTGTGCTTGTGACGAATTAATGCTGAAATGATTACATCCTGAAGGAGGCTTGGATTCATTGAATCGACACTAAAATTGGATTTCTGAGCAGGGATGGTTAATAACCAGATCACACTTGACACAGAACCAATTATAGTGCGTAACTTAGATTTTTAATGTGCATCATTGGCAGATACACAGTATTTCAATGAAGCTCAAAGGAGGCAATATTTTACAGCCATAGACTTTACTAGTTATACTTTGAAATCTGCAGGTGTGGCAGCTTCAGTCACTGCTTCACTACACACGACTCAAGTGTCCTGAGTAAATGTCTTGCACAAATACAAGACAAATAAGTAGATTCAGCTCAAGTTAAGCAAACTCTTGTTGACACTAGAACTCCTTTGAAAAATCTGTTTAATGATAAACTGGAGGGACTATATAGGCTGTAAAAGGACTGTAAAAGAGCAACAACATGTACAGTAAACAAAGACTATAATGCACGGAGGACACTCCTCTAACGTGAACTGCCCAAACTTTATCAGTTGTTGCAAATCAACCAAAGTGGTGAGGCTATAAAATACACGAGTCAAAGCATAATGTTCATTGGACATCAGAGCTTTGAGAGGTTCTCAGTTCAACACTTTTCCACTTGATCGTAGAGTCAAAATGAGGCTGTGTGTATGTTTGGCGGTCATCTGTGTGTTGATGCCGGCAGGTAAGAGCATTAGACAGGAGAACTTAACACAGAAATAAATACAGGAATTGAGTTTATCTTTGCTGTCATTTGTAAATGTTTACGTTCTCCTTTGCCTTCAGTGTATGGGTTAAAGTGTTTCACCTGCTGGAGTGCAAACCCTGGCCACTGCAATGAGATATGGACCTGTCCTAGCCATTACGACCGCTGCTATACCACAATCGGTAGGTTGAATTTACCACCACTTTAAGCTTTCATATTTTGTATTCTATTGTGTGATTTTAATTTTTCCTGATATGATCTTTGCTGGTGCTTCAGTAAAAGTTAGCATAGCCATAGTGAGACTTACGGACAGCATAGTATAAAATTCAGTGAACTATATGACACATTCTTACTTATTTATTGAAACACTTCACCTCTTTTTCTGTTGCAGTTGCAGAAAATATGATCAGCAAACACTGTACAAGAAGTGATATGTGCAACAATATTTATTCCAATGGTATGATGTGCTGTTCTGGAGACTTGTGTAACGGAGCAAAACACACTGGGGTCTTTGTCCCCCTCCTTCTAGCGCCTGTAGCCATTATTACACTCTTCCTCTGAAGGTCTATGTCCACATCTTCATATTTTTACTTGTTGCTTCCCATGTTTGAAAGTAGAGGAAGCATATGGTTATCTTCTGAGGCCATTGTGATCTCTAACATATCTTAAATTCTGGTGAACTGAAAATATTTTGCATTTTGCACTGTATATCTGTAATCTCTCTGATGGTTACATGCATTATATTATTGCTTATTTTAACATACATCTGCATAAAACAGATATTGTGTATTTTAAAATATTTGTATAAAAGTACTAAATATAAACTTTTTCCTTCAGACTGCATATTGTGTCAGACTTCTCACTGCTTTTTTTTTTTAAAGAAAACATGACATCCAATTTTAACTTCAAGGAACCCTAAACAGACACGACAAGCCTATGGACTGCCATCTAAGAAGATTTTTGCTTTTAGATGTTTGGAAATTGTATGACATTTCTCATACATTCTGTCATTTCCTTACTTATGTAAAGAATTAAGGTGGAAAATTTTTTATTTCTTTTTTTTTGCACCTGGAGGCCCTTCAAACAACTCAATTCAGCTACCAACATTTTCAAGAAATTAATATGTAATTGGGAAAATATACGAATGTAACTGGCTATGATGTCATGCATCACCCTGTGTGTAGTTAATAAACTGGACAGTAGAGGGCAGTATAGGAGAAATCACAAGGTGGCAGGCACATACTCTGCAGAGCTGTGAGGTTATCAGTAAATAAAAGATGTCATACATAACCACCAACTCCATATTTGTGTGTGTGCATCAGATCCTACATTTTTATGTCTAATATTAGTTTAGGATTTTAATTGTTTTTGGCAACTTATTGCATTAATTATGTTATCAAACAATAAATTAAAGTACTTATTTTGGAGACTTTTCCTCTTGGGAATCTTCCATGAAATACATAATGTGCCATTATGTAAGCAGTGTCTTAATGTAAGTGGTCTGTGCACTTATACCCACATAAAACTTTGGAAGTGCACGTTTTGTTTTTTGTTTTTTTTATCAAAAATATGAATATAAATTAAGTTACATGTAAATTAATGACCTTGTTAGTACAAAGTAAGATCTATGACCGGTTGAAACTTTTTTTTTTTTTTTCAGAAACCTTCCACTAATTTTTTAATGTATTAAACCAAATAACAGCCACAGGTCACAGTTTGATTTCCTGGGTTGATTACATTGCATTTGTAGCCTTTAATTAATGGACAATTTTGGAAGTGAACTAATGGCCAAGATATCACGAATTGATTTGGCTTCACTTCTGAAAGAGCAGATCGAAACTGCGACCAGCTGATTATCTTCTGTGAAATCTTTTTAAAGTGGTTTAGTACACAGTGACTGCGTATAAATAAATTTACACTCTTCTGTCCAGTCACTCTTAAGATAATGTTGTCTCCAGAATGAAAGGCAACACAAAAGAACTTCTGGCTTGAGTTTAATCATTGTGAAACAACTCCTTCATGGCTGTGTATAAACTGTAATCATCACAGGTCACTGCAGTTGACAAAAAAAGCAATTGTCTGATGTTTGGCATTAATATTGCTTTTTGTCGTAAATCACGAGCAGTTAAAGAAACAAAAAAATCTAAAACAAAAATCTTGTGAGGTCAAAGGATTTGAGGCAGAGAGAAGCACAGAGCTGCATGGGCTTGGATGGCTGCATGTTGAGCAAAGGCTTTGTGTTTTCACCAAGGAATGTTCATGAATGGGTGTGAATGATCCGTATTTCTGTTGCTGTGACGTAGTGCTGACTTGTGTTCTTTCCTTCATGCATATCAAATGCATCTGCAGGGGTTTTTATTTGCTGCCAGACCAGATAATTTCCAACATGAGCCAATCCATCAGCTCTAGGGTTCAAGACGCTTCATTGTTCAGGCTGCTCTTGCATATTAGCATTTAAGATCATGTTATCTTTTGTGGGATTATACTATACAAATGATAAATATACTTTATTATGACCTGTTATATGTTTGCAGACCCCAAATACTGTAGATCTTTTCTCTTTCTAATACAGCTGATGTCATTCTAACAACTTAGAGATATCTCATTAATGCAGAAACTGTCAAACATATTTGTTAAAAAGGGCAGTAATATAAAAGTTTTTTTTATAATAGCCTGAAACAATTCATATAAAAATGTACTGAGGAGAAAAGTGCTTTATGAAAGGGAAGAGAAAGAACAATGAAGCAGAATAGCAGTAACACATATTTTCCCTCTGTGGTAGATTCTCTAACCAGTCCTGTGTGAATAATACTATAAATAAACATCATTTCCTCTTTCTGTTACTTCAGTGTTATTAATGAAAAAAGCATGTCTCTTTCTGTAAAGGGTCACAACTCATCCACAAGGACTTGTGACCTCTTTTGGCTTGTTAAGTGACAAACTCATTTCCAGTGTGCCATCACAGGCGACTATAAATACATTACAGAAAATTCAAGACCGCTGTGCCCAGTGCTAGAAACAAATAATCAGACTTTATTCCCTTCAATGGCATCCAAACTGCGTTTCATTCTCTAATGAAGACTGAAAATTGCAACACATCGAGCGAAAAAAGACATCCGCTGGTTAATTGAATCATCACGCTTGAGCAGGTTTGAGATTAATTCCACGTAAGGAGAAGATCAAAAGCGAGCCAGTGAGAAGGATGTCGTGGGGAATAAGAGCACTGAGGCTTGTGGGATAATCCCATTAAGAGCTGTACATTCATTCAGACTGAGGATCCACAACTGTACAGTATATAACAGATTGGGGCTAAACAGTTACAGAGAGGGGTCACAAACAAACCTGTACTCCTGCAGGTTTAGAACACTGTGGTGTTTTATTATGAGCTCTCAGTGTTGAGTCTTTGGAAGCCTGGTTTGCAGTGATGATCAGCGACTTTGAAAGCTATTTAAGAGTTTGGATCTGGAACAAATTGGATTACAAAAAAATAGGAGAAATACATGAGTCACTGCTTAATTCTAATTGCCAAAAGGATATTTTAAATCATTGGATTGAACATTCATATTGTACACACTCACATACACACATGTATCGTTGCTGGATGGCATCCTCTCTCACTACAGTGCAATCATTTGATCCAAAATTAGACCCATTTCCTCTGGTGTCTTTGTTTAAACTGTATATGTTAAACGAGTGTGACACTCTGCAAGTGGATATTCTCAGTTCGTCACAAAGAGACAGTTTTGATGGGTGGTCACACCTCCTCCACTCTAGTTTTCAAAATAAGAGCCCCTCAGGACTGAGAGCTCAGCCCCCTCTTGCTCACTCTGTACACCAGTGACTGCAGCTCTCGACTCGGAGAGAGCTCTGTTGTGAAGTATGTGACGACCCTACCACCTTCAGATAGATTTCTAATAACAGCGACAGTTTATGTAGGAAGACGTCAGCTATCTTTAAGAATAGTGTTCAAATGCCCAAATGATATGAAAAGACAAAACATAGCACTGCAACAGCCTGCTCACTGATACAGAAGTATCCGATGCTGTACCACCAGACTACAGGCAAGCTTCTCCTCGAGCTGTGAGACTTTTAAATCAGTCTCTGCACTTAAAAGAGAGAAATATCTTATTTTCTTTTTAACTTATTAATTATTAATCCATTTATATAGTTTTCTATATTAGTAGTAGCATAGAGGAACTACAGCTTACATTTTAGGAAACCCCCAATATTATAACAATTAAAGGTTCTTTAATGAAAAGGAAGAGGGTTAATAAAACAGAACGACTCACAAAAGCAGAACATAAAAGAATGTGCGTAATCATGCAAGTCGTATTTATTTTCAAATTGTCAATGCAACACAAACAGAAGAGACAGCAGCAACATAAAACCATCTGAAGACACAAACCCATAACAAATTTATATTCTCACAAAGAAGAAAGCTATCATGTTCCACAGATTTTTTTGATAAACAAATAGAAAAACAGTCAACAGTTTCCATCATCCATAACTCTGAGATTAATTCAAATCATTCAAATAAATATACTACAATAAAAAGCTAACATATTTAGAATTCCAAATAAAATACATGGCAAAAACAATGCAAAATATTCATTGACAGTCTTTGTCAAACTAATGTATTTACAGAGATAAAGTTGAATGTGTGATAGTGTGTGTGCATATTTACAAGTATGTGTTTGTGTGTGTGTGTGTGAGATCTCATTCCACAGAGCAGAAGTTATCCAGATTATTCTCGCGGGTCTTGGGGAGCTCGTGGTGTTCCAGTAGTCGGTACTGGAAGGAAACACGGTTGATATAGTTCCCACTGGACACCAGCCTCACCACTGAGTTATCACAGCCAATCTTCATCTGAGCTGAAGGGCCAAAGAGAAAAACAGATGTTTTACACTGGAGCACATACAGAACGTTCATGTTCTTTAGCCAGAACGTCTGAGTCCAGAGGACAGAATAACTTGCTGTCAGTTAGCACATCGTATGAATATGAACTGACCAACTAACTAGGAGAAGAGGTTGTTGGCCAGATGACAGCAGATCAATGTTTTTAATATAACCTCCAGACTAATTTTTACCTCCTATTTCAGTCAGGTTTGTTTAGAAAATCAGGACATTTTCCATGTGTGTTTGTGGTTTGCAGAAATACTCAATGCCAACAATCATTCCTGTGGTTGGTTTGTATGACAAGTGTACCTGTCTTTGTTTTATTTGTGAGCTGTTTTGCATTGTTACCATCATCCCAGATAAATAGATTTAGTGCAGCAAATATTCATAGTATTCAATTTTTATAAAATATTTGTTTGTGGTACAATTTATGGGCTGAGTATGCAACCACTAGCACAAAAAATAATGTTTTTTTTCCCAGAGAATATGAATATTTTCAAGGGTTTTTTCTGCAATATTAAAAAAGCTGAAGATCAGGTTGCAAAGTACAATTTGCACAGCAAAATTTTAATGTGGGATGTTCTTATTTTATTTGGAAGGATTCCTCTGCTGTAAAATCTGCCAGAATTTTTATTATTGAGGCATATTCTGAACAGTCCTCTCAATGAGACGACCCTGCTGCTGTAAAACTGCGTTGAGCAGGGTGTTTTAATGTGGGATCATGACATGCAGCTGGAATTTTGTATCATTTTAATTGTTTTTTGTATTTTTTAAATGTCAATGTCTGGCAGCTTTAATAAATCAGATTGTCAAATTGTCAAAGTTCTGATGGAAACCTTATGAAAATCACAGATTAACACTGAAAGTCAGCAGGAGGATCTCAGACTCACCGAGTCCACTGTTAGAGAAACACACATCAGCTACAGGAAACATCTTCGACGTGTCGACACCATTTCCCCCGAGCAGCTCCACATAGTCACCTGACCCTGAACAGCCCGACCACACCTGCCTCTGTGAACAAATGTACAACAAAATATTTTAGTATAATATCAAGTCTGCCTATGAAAAGCGTCATATGTTAAAAAAAAACTGTGGAGTTTTTGATCACTGATTGGAGCAATATGTTGACAAGCAGGTCACCATTTTTTAAAATTATTTGCTTACCAACACATGCACAAGGACACACATGTATTGCGATATACAGTGACTGTTGGGTTCTGGGTAATATCCATGTAAAGTGCATGCTAGCCACTAAAAACAGGAAGAGGTTTTTTTTTTTTTACAAAAGCCAACTTGTAAAAACCTGTAAGCTGCAGCTGAAATGCTTGTTTTTGTGTTGCTTTTTCTTGAATATAGTCAAGTAGCTATATATGTAGGAAGAAAACATCCTACTTCTAATTACACCTACCAGGCTCTGATAGGTGATTGTGAACTGTGAGAAATGCAGATAGCACTTATAAGAATTGCAGAATAAATCTGAGATGTGGGCAGACATTCAGAGGTCTGAAACCAGGCTACTGGAATAAGTGTTTCCCCTCCAATTAGGGTTCATGTTAAGGTAAATGGGATTAGTTTTGAGCGGAGGCTGATAGATCTTAAAGCAACATTATGTAACTATTTAACCTTAAAATAGACGCTTAGCTCAAAATCATCTATGACATTGTTTTAGGGTGAGTGTGTGTCTCTGTCTGAGTCACTCTGTGCCCCGGTCGCCTGTTTCAGCACTATGTAACTTGGGTGATCGGGTTGGGGCGCAGTGCCTAATTCTTTATGGCACTCTGTCTCACACAAAAAACAAACAGAAACTACAAACTAAACTGGATTTTGTTTTATGGAGAAAATGATATCTGGTTTTGCCTCTGATTGTCTTTGGCTGCTCTGACTCAGTTCTGTGATTTGCACAGTTTCCTGAAGTAACCTGTAACTGCAGCTAACTGTAGCTACTAGTTAGCTTTGTTAGCTTTGAGGCTAGCTGAATGCACAGAGTACTAGGAAATGCTGATGGTGGATGGGCTGGAAAGGGCTGAATCAGAGCTGAGCAAGGTGATATGTACTGCAACACAACATCATGACACAGGTGAAGACACAGAGGAGGACTGTGATAAAGGAAGCTAAAAAAAAAGAGTAACCAAGCAGAAGGGGGATCTCAGAATGGCTGCATGACAGATGCTGATTTGGACTTCTTGCTGTTTAGAGAAGTAAGAAGTATTTGCTTAAAATAAAAATCTCTGTGTTTTCATTATCTTGAAATGAGCCTTTTTTTAAAAAAAAATCTACGGAGGTTGCAAGTCCTCCTCTGTTTCTGCAGTAGCCCAGAAAGGAAAAAAAAACTAGCACTTGTTCTGAGGAGGGTCTTTAGCTTTTTTTTTTATTTAGCATTTCACAAGGTATTCTCTGACATGTTTATAGAGTCAATTTGAGCTTGACATGTAGTCAGGCGCAATCTGCAGCTTAATAGTTAAGATGCCACTCAATCCTACAATATGGACCTTAGATAGCGTAAGGCGATGTCAAACTGCAATAACATATACGTTCATTTAATTACTACATCTGGTAAACAAAAAAAAATGCATCAACAACTATTTTCGATGACACTTTGGCACAACCATGTTTAAACTAAAGGGCCACAGTCTCTTTAAAGTGCCATATTTCTGCCTCAGTGCATTTTCATTTTGGTAACTAAAAGAAAACATTTGGTAAAGTGAGAGTACTTCTTCTTTTCCAAAGACAGCAGCATGTTTGTTTTTCTGTATGTGTGTGTGTGTGTGCGTGTGTGTGTCTCACCTGCAGGCTGAGCTCATTGCTTTTGGCCTGCCCCAAGCTGAGCTCTGTCAGTCGGATCTCTACGGGGTAGATGATGGAGAAGCTGCAGTTCCTGCGCTGGTGTGGCATCACCATGGTGAAGCTGCCCTCTGGACTCTGAGACATGATGTTACAGGCTTTATACACACACACACACACACACACACACACACGGGGAGAGAGGTTTCGAATTAACAGTTCCCCATCACCAGAGAAACTCATTACTGACACCTCATGTCACAAATTGGACATAATCAAGGCTGACTGCGGGGAGGGGACACAATTAGGGCTGAGCATGGAAATCCAATTCCAGTTCTGATGACAAAGATAAGAAAATAATGAAATTTGAATTGATAACAGTATGGTAGACTAGACAGGCACCAACAGGAGTCGGAACACTTTACTCCTGTGGGTATGTTGTTCATTTAGTCACATTTTTGTAGTGAAGGAGTCGTGCCAATCAAAGCTAAGGAGAGACTGTTAGAATGAATATTATGGAGTGTAATTTGTTCTGCAGGTGCAAAATAGATCAATGAATTTTAACTGTTGTGTGTATCTGTCGTTTTTCCTACTTTAAATTGATGTACTATTAGTAAGTTATCACTGCTGCATTTGCATACATGCTGTTTTACGTAGTGCAGCAGAGTCTTGTGATTAGATAAAAGTGTTCTTGAACGCAAACAGCTGCAGTTAATTGTCAGAATAGGCATGAAACTTCAAAATAGAGAGTTTGTGAGGAAGGAACAAGATTTATACTTTTTTCTTTTTCAAGTCCATTCAGACTCTCTGTTTTGTGTCAGTGATCTCTCTCAATCTGACTTTGTCTTACAGCCAGACTGTGATTGTTATGTTGCTTGACACCATGTTTGTCAAGCAGCTGGAAAACAGGTGCATTCCTCTCCCTCAACCCTCTCCTGTCGCTCTCGGCCTTGATTACTGCTTGACCAAGCGCAAATGACCAGGAAGAGCACTCTTGCATGCACACAAGCAAGTAGCCCTCATATTGAAGCCCACATATAAAATAAATGACAAATATGATTTAGATGCAAAGCCTCTGTCCTTGTTTACATTTTTCTCTTTACTTTCTTATTTTCATGGATCTTATTTCTACTTATTTTTGCTTTTAGACTCTTTAGCCCTCAAATGACTTCAAGGATGCAGTCAGCATGACTCACGGAAGGGGTTGTGTAGCTTTTTCACAGAGAGGGTGAAGCCGCTGTCAGGGCTCTGGATGCGAAAGAAGACCATGGCGACGTTCTGAGAGGAGCGGCTGGTGGCTCCGGCTGCCGTGGAGGAGCAGTAGTCTGTGTAGCGCTGGTGAAGAGGCAGCTGGTGGTCCTGCCTGCTGGGGAACTTCTCCCCCTTCAGAACCCAGCCGTCAAACATCTGAGGGAGGGAATATAGCTTGGAGTAAATATAGAGTATATGCCATGTTTTTCTTTTAACATACAAATATTCAATATGAGCAAAAACTGGGAAATGATACTTTGATTCATGATTTTCATTTCTCGTATTCCTTGAGGCAAAGTGCCAAAATCAGAGCCAAAATTATTCCCTTCCCTTGTGGAAGGTTAAATATGACATAAACACATTTCTTGGTTTCGTGTACTGAAAGGCAACATAAAGATGCTATTAGAGAAGCTTTTCTGTGAACATGAAGTGTGGTGTGAACATAATGAGGCTATTTTTGTGCATTGATTGAAATACAATATATGATTTAATCAATATGCAAGACTCCTAAAAGTCCTTGTGCTCTCTAGAAACTTTTCATCTAAATGATAAGTTTAATCAATAAATTTAAAGTTTACAGAAGGCAACTTTACTTTACTGTCGATGTCTTTTCCAGGGCTATTAGTTCAACGTGATTTACAGGATTATCTCCACTGCTTTGCCGTGAATCATTTCATTTTTTTTTTTATGAATTTTGTTAGACAATTATTTGTTAAATCTCATCTTTGTGTCCAAAAACAAGGAGGTTTGATGTTTGGTTTTGTGGAGCATCTTTATCCTGTTAAAAGGGGCTGATCAGTTCACGTCACATAAAACTGCTCCAGACGCCCCCTCTGCTCGCTCTCTTGTTAAAAAGGTGAGCTGTCTGAATCTGAGCTGTGCCTATTAATAGGGTTGTTCCTGACACTTAATTGGAATTTTTTCCTTAACTATTCAACCTGTCTTAAAGTGAAAAAAACACATTAAAAGAACAGTCAGCATTGAGCACAATTTGATCCATAGGGTTAAACATTGAAAATAAATTGTATGTATTATAAGGAGCCTCTGTAACTGTCAGTCAAAGTTTTCATAAAACAAATCAACTTCTAGATCCTCCTGACATGCACTCTTCTAACAAAGTAAGAGAAGTTTAACCAACTAGTATTTCTGGTGCTGACTATCAACATTTATTCAACTCCTCAACCAGCCGTGATCATCCTTAGTCTTTTTGCCACTTAAGTGCATATTGACTGAAAACTGCGGGCTTGGCTGCGGAACTAAAGCCTTCTCTTCCCACACTTGCTCTGGGTGATGTGACCAATGCAGAGAGGATCCCGTGTTTGTGTGTTTGGCCCTTAAACTCTGCCTTAACCCTGTCTGGCATCATTTTAGTCGAATAGAAGAAGATGAAAAGGAATTAAGGGTTTAAATGATGAAGCCCTGAACTCCCTGTCTTCCTCTCGCTGAGGGGTTGCGGATGTGTGGGTGTTATTTTTGGAGACTGGAGTCGACCTTGATGAAGTCTCCAGCGCTGCAGTCGATACTGACGTCAGACAGCTCCAGACTGATGACCTCACTGGGCTCAGCAATGATGAAAGCAGCACAGGCCAGCTGTGGCTGAGACGCCACGAAGGTGAAGAAGCCGTCAGTGGCCAGCATGTCCAAGCATCCTTCGAACCACACATACACATACACATACACACGCACACAAACACATACATGCACATACATATTACATAATGACAGACAAAGAATCCACCTTTGACCACGAGCAAACTTTAGGGCTTTAGTGTGATTTGGTCATGAGCTCAGTGTGTGATGGTCATCAGATTTATGGTCAAATATAATAAGTCTTCTCGTGTTTAATTAACAAATGTTGACTGGAAAGCTGTTTTTTTTCTCCTCTTTACACAGTTAAGTTCATGTGGCTCTGAGGAGTTTGAGCCAAAATGACATTTGCTGTATGCACTTTTGAGGAGAAGTAAATATCCTACATTGTTGCAGTTAAGAGTTTTATGTACAATAGAGATTTAGGTATGTAAATAATAATATGCACTGCAGTTACCTTTGATGCACATCTCTCCTCTTAATGTGTAAAACTGATCACTTCACATAGGCTACTTTTAATTATGTGAAAGGTTTACTTGTTGTTTGCCAGGTCAGTTTACAGTGTTGCTCAGCGTTAATCAGCTGCTGAATAAATCCATTGTTTGCTGTTGCACTTACTGAGAGGTCGGCGGAAAATAAAATCCTCTGAATCTCTTTTCTGGTCCAAACTGAGCAGAGAAAATAATCCATCTGAAGCTTCATTGTCCTAAATAAAAAACATGATAGAAACAGACATTTAATATTAGGTTTACATTAAATCAGTTTAACTTGTCAAACTTGTGAACTGAAACAATGTGGGATTACAGATTAACAATCCAAACTCTCACCTCGATGTAGCGACTGAGCCCCATCCTTGATGAGAGGGAGATCAGGAAGAGGAACAGCTGTGTGCGCAGAGCCACCGACATACTGAAGTGCGTCTCTCGGTTTCCTGAAGCAGAGGGAGAAAATAACGGCGCTGCCTCAGAGGGGGCAGCTTTTATAGCAGCACGGACTAACAGGCAGGCCTACATCAGAGGGTCAGTGAAAAACACTGAGCTGTTCAGACTTACAGTCATTTCATCCATGTGTGAAAACCTCACTCTCACCAGTTGCCTGCTAGGACACTTTAATATGCTTGACTGTGTAAAAACTAATGATATCTGCCAATAGATCATGAAGTAAACCTGCCAAATTAGGAAACAATTGTTAAGCAACATAATATTTATTAATAAAACTGTTACATTGTGCTCTGGCCGTAACATTATAGTGCCACTGTTGATGGAAAATAAAGCTATAATGATACATATATAAATTAAAAATCATCTATAATGTCAAAAGACGCAATATTATTTTCTCAGACATGAAACCTATTTCACATGTGATAAGTTACTGTAGATGTAGATTTCCTTTTAACTTCTGGCCAGATTACATTTTTTCTCTAGAGGAATGGGCACTTCCTTTGTAAACCAAGCACAACGAGATGAAATGATACCGTCACAAAAATGCAACTTTAGAGGAAATTTCATATGTGAGATCTAACTCGGACAAATTAAAACATGAAATTCATATTCTCTGAGAGATGAAATGCTTAAGCAAGGACACGCATGCAAACATGGTCTCACAATCTACAATAATGTTACCATGATGGCATTCAAAACACAGCAACTTGCAGTGTTTGTGAATGGGACAGAAGCAGGCATGTGACTGGTGGAGGTTGTCGATGTAGTCCTTAACATCTGTGGGCCAAGTTCTCTAAAAGCTCTAATGCTGGACTAAAGAAGTTTTCAGTTCCACCGTGTATCCTGGTGGTTGTTTTTCTCAACCGTTCTGTAAAAAATAGTAAGATACAGGGACAGAGTGTGAAGTAGCATTTGTCTCCAATGATCCACATGGAGTTGGCAGCTGTGCCTTTTTTGCCTGATCTCCCCTTTCTCTCTGCTCTGAGGTCAGTCTCTTGTGGCATCTTTCTAAACTAGTTCAACCAGTCTAATTGCAGATTTGCTGTGCAGGTTACTAGTTTGGGCAAAATAGGAGAAACAAAATTTATCATAAACAAAATTTCATTTAATATTACAAAATTGAACTTGTAGGATTCACCTTGGTTAGGATTTGGTTAAGATTTGGAGTCAGTGAGATGGTGATAAAAAAAATCAATTTGTGGAATAGTCTCAAAACTTAATCTATAGGAGTCATGCACATATCTATGGATTTACCCTTTATAAGTGGTGCTGTCATGAAAAAAATGGACAGTTTTCTCCCACCTACACAAATCCTTTACATTAAATTTCAGTAATGTGATGAGGGGAATCACAAACTGCACAACACAAAAACCAAAAAGGTCAAGATTCAAAATGTGTGACAGGAGAAATCAAGTGAGAGAAGCGGAGATGTAATGTAGTTTAGTGACATAGTAAGTTCATTTAGATGAGACTAATCATGAGTGTCCGTGCTCCATGGTGAAAAGTCAAACTCAGACGTAGCTCAGCGAAAGAGATGATGATCTTTGTGTCAGTGTTCATACACACTCCTGATGCTTCAAAAGACTCTTTGTAAAATTCTTGCAGGCAGTAACTTCAAGCTAATAATAGCTGACTTTTTCTCACAGTGGTCTGCGATGCCACACACACACACACACACACACACACACACACACACACACACACAGAACTAAAGATAAAGAGAATAAAACATTAATAAATGTAATGAGTCTAACAGTCCTTCAAACTGTTTTCATACAGTGCTGATGACCTATTCAAGGTGTATTACTTTCATTTAAAAGCCAGTGGTCAGTGATGATAATGAGTTGTCTGATAAGGTCTCTTTGTGCTAAGAAGATGTCTGAACCTATTAGCTAAGGTCTCACTACTAAAGTGTGTTTCCCTAATGTAAACGACAGCAGAGCAAAAGGAAAATGTTAGCCAAACGCTGGTTGGTGTGTTCATGTGTGCTGCCATGTGCCACAAGTGCTTGTCCCTTGGCAGTTTTACACAAATGCTGCCATGTGTGTGATGTGGTGCACATTAGATACAATAATTGTTCAAATCAAATTTATTAAATGAATCGATAGATTTTAATGAACAAGTAACCCCATGGTCTCATTATTCTGCTTGAAATGATGAACAGATATATCAATTCACATTATTCAGTTCAGCTCATAGAGTTCAAGATCTAATCTGATCTAACATAATCATATCTGACCTCTCTCCCCATATTACCACTGCTCAACCCTGAACCTATCACTGAAAATCCATAATAAGTGGATTAAAATCCTTTGCTGCCCATAGATGAGCTTTCTGTACGTTTTTTTGTTCAAACAGAAACCAGAATGAAAGAAATAAAATCACAAAACTAAAACAAAAACAGGCCAACACATACATGTTACATCAGCTGTTACAGTCTGTGAATTTGGTTTAGTGTACAAACAGTGACAGATGTTCATCTCTGATGCCAGTCAAAATATAATATCAAATTCAGAGATTTTTCAAATGAAACAAGAAAAGCTCAGTGTCCTCACTATTAATATAAATCCAAGCTAAGGCTGCCTCTGTCTGAACTAGACAAAACACTGTAGCACCATCTGGTGGCCAGTGTAGGAACACTATCATTTTTTAATGTGTCTGTGGTTTGTTACCATGAAATATAGTGTATTAATGAATTTAAATGAACAATTATTTTCTTTAAAAATTCAACTTATTCTGCTCATCAGAATTTTCCCTTAACACAGAGGCAGTTCAGAAAATTCACAGGAGTGCCCTCTGTGTCTGTGATGGCTGCCTCAGCTGGCCAGATGTGACATTCACCCCCCCCATGTGGTCAAAGTTAAATCATCATGATTGCTGAGGCCAGACATGAGCGCTTTAAGCCTGCCTTGTATCCCAGCATGCATCCTCCTTCAGAACACCTGCTCCCTCCCAAAGATAGCATATATAGCTGAGTATCTGGCCCCTGTTTTTCACACATACACACACACACACACACTCACACACACACACACACTCACTCACACATACATACACACATAGTTCTAGTGTGGATCTGTCTGTCAACACAGTGGTCCAGTCCGCTCTCCTCACCGCCTGACCGACCCATTCATCTCCTGTGGGGGCTGTAATGAGCCGACCCTCCCCGTTTGGTCCAACCTGACAGAGAGAGATTACTTTAAGGCCTGCATGGATTTTCTTCCTCGTCCCCTCCTCCCCATTCCTCTCCCCTGAAAATGCTTAATTCAAAGTGCATTAATGAGGAGCGATGGATAACACACTCTTCTTTTAATTACCTTCCAGCGGAGTTGTTCAGGGGAGGCCTGGTGAGTCCCATCTGATGCTGGCCTGTTTGTTTGGTTTTGCCTTTATTGGATGCATTTTGTACTCAGGATAAATTATAATGAAGCATTTATGGGTCAGTCACTGAGATGCTGCATATTAAAGTAACAAATAACAGGATATACCAAATAAAACTTCATATCGATTGACTTGGTTTGTTTGTGCAAGGGTGTTTAAAATCTGTAACATACTGTCTGGTATCAACTTATTATTACCAAGGTAAATGGACAACCATTAATTCTAAAAATATATTCATATCAAATTGCATTGTGTGTTGATTAGGCCGAGGTACTGGAAAGAGCCACTGAAACAAATGATGAGGATAATTCTACATAATAGTATAATTACGGAGCGCACTGTGGAATAATTGTTCTGGAGCGGCAAGGGACCTCTTTTCCCACAGAAACACGATCAGACAGAGTGACACAATCAGAGTGCAGCAGCCCAAAACTTAACTGAAGAGCTGAGGGAGAAAAATCATTGCTTAAAAGATGAACTTGATGGGAAATCATCACATCACATCACATTACTGTATACTTGTGTACTTTTTGTTTAATTGATCCAACTAGAGTCTGTCATAATGTGTCTTGTCCTGATAGCTCACTCATCACTAACTCACTCAAGCCTGATCCTAAACTCTGACTGATGGGAGCCTGATCTTCACACTTATGAAGGGACGCTATTGAACATCCTCTCTTGTAAAATGACTTGTTCTCTCAAACTGAAAATTCATATCTGACATGTTTGTTTTTTGTCATCTACAGGTTGGTCAGAGGAGTCAGAAGATAAATAGGACATTACTCCATGAGAACAAAAGTGATTTTTATTGTAGTGTAAAATAAAGTACATGCAGGGTTAATGATCTATAAATTCTTCTTTTTTTGCAGGCAACACTCCTATTTATACAAAGTGTAAGGAAGTTTCTTAATGTCAGTCAGTTGCCTTTCAGCTGATGTCTTAAAAATCACGTTCAGCTGTGGGCTGTGATCATCTCAAATCACCAGGATAACAACAACAGAGTATCAACTGCCTCTGTGCATCTGGAGGCTCCTATCTAATGCTTTTATTCATGTGTGTCAGTTCCTGGAGCTCCTTTTTGCCAGTATGGACTTTGGTACCCAACCAGGTTTCCATGATTGCTTATGTCTCATGTTTTTGTTCAGGAGGAGCTTGGAGGCCACTGGACCTGTAAGCATGAGGAAGAAAGAACAACACTGTAAAGAGTACAAAGGCCGGACAGAGTTAATGTAGCGGGATTTTTCAGCATCTTATTGAACCAAACTCTTCCTTTTTTATAAGAAATTGTCTCAATCTTGGCCAATTGCAAATACTGAGACCTTGGAAGAAAAATCTCACTCCAAACACTGCATTGTTGTGGAAAAGCTTGGACTATCCTGTTGTATATTTGTTTTGAATGTCTTTGCAAATGTCCCGCAAAATCTTCATCCTTTAACTTTGAACTCTGAGTTTGATATATGTGAAGTGAATGTAGACATGTATACTCTTTGTTGTTCCCTTAACACACAGTTTGAAGTTCCCCGGCTGAAGTTTTCTCAGACATGTCCACTCAGGGCAGGTGGGTGGGCCTGTGACACTCAGTAAATGTGTTCCTTCATCATTCAGCCTCCTCTGTGGTCTGGCTAGACTTAGCCAGCTTAATAAACATTGATTAGTCCACATAATCAATGCACTCAATGACAATGATTCAGTGCTCTGCATAAATGTATCGACTGCAATCAGCTATAAACAGCCACCCTCTTTTTCATGCATTTTCTGCATTTTATTAGCTGAGTTTTGATGGAACAATAATTGTACAACTCTCTGTAGAGTTAACATACATATTTCATTAAGTGATACCGAAATGAGGTAAAATCTATTGACCATCTGTCTAGACTGTCTAGGTTTTTTTCAAATAAATAAATAAATGCATGAATGAATTAAAAAAAACATTTTTTGCACAGATCTTCTCAGCAGTCACCAGAAGGTGGCAATGTTTAGCTGCTGTTGGGATCAAAGTACTGACAGCTCTCTGTTGTTTTCTTTACTTGAAGGGTGGCACACTAAATTATACTTTCTAGAGCAAAGGTAGGAGAGCTGAATAAAACAAGAAATAGCAATAAATTTCTAACTTTTCAATGCTTAAAATGTGGTCATAATTAGGTGATTCACATGAGGAAATTCTGTAGAAAAACTGTTGAACATTGTAACCATAGACCTGCACTGTAATACAAAACTGGTTCAGCCACCTGCATTCAGGTTCAACTTGTAAAAAGTCCAGGAGAGGAAAGTTTTTGGGGAATACCACAATACACCTCTCTGTTATTTAAAGCACCACCTAGAAGCCAAAAGAGAGCCATATGATACATCGTCTATTATTTAACAGTTACATTTAAGGAAAAAGTGCAGCAGGAAAACCCCAACGTGAAGCATGTAACTTTGCTAGTCTTGATTTTCGTGGCCATGCATGACCAGGTCATGTAATGAATGTTGATAAAGTAGAAAAGCCCGTTTAATCAGGACGGATGGCTGTGCAGAGGTGGAGAATGTCAGAGAGAGCAGGCACAGCTGCTTAGTGAGAAATCCAATATTGACTGTCGGGATAAATGTCCTGCATATTCTCTCATCTGTCCCAGGGGCTGTGGTATTATGCCTCTCACGTTAGCACTCCTAATTGGATTAAAAATGGCTTGTTA
>JAQMCX010000048.1:5115837-5126504 GCA_029814765.1 Acanthurus leucopareius
GTGTGTGTGTGTGTGTGTGTGTGTGTGTGTGTGTGTGTGTGTGTGTGTGTGTGTGTGTGTGTGTGTGTGTGTGCGTTGCACAGCAGTGGAGAGGGAGATGCTGAAATGAGCAAGCCACATGGCCAAATTAGGTTAACACTAAATCTGCTTTATCTGCATTGGTTTTCATGAAGTTGTAGATTGAAAATTCTCTAATGCCAGAAATTTCCTCCTCAGTCTAAACTTAGATCAACTACAAGTAGTCACAACAAAGAAAAGAAGCAATGAGACAACAAAGGAGAGTTTAGAGTCTGATTGACACAGATGAGGCTAATGAACAAATATCTTCTATACTCTCAGCCATAGACACAATGGGAGGCAACTTCCTCTAAATGTCTAAATTAAATCAAATTAGTAGGAAGATTTTTTTTTTTTTTTTACCTTTTATGACTTTGTAAGACCTTTGTATCTCTGCAATTAACCCCACATCACTGGGTTACCATAAAACATCCCTGCAATAATTCAAATTCTCCCAAAAACCACACATATTTGCCCCCCTACACACACATACATAGACAGCAGGTGGTGTGTGTGTGTGTGAATGGGACATGTTGAGTGGTAACCTGCTCTACACTCTAACCAGATAAAAGGTGCAGGACAGAAACATGTCGGTAATTGATTGCTAATTAGTTCTTTTGTTGTCATCCATTGTGTCCTGACAAAGCTTTGCCCTGGGCTGTCTATTCACACACTCTGTCCTTGCAGAAAGGAAATAAGCATAGCCAGTCCATAATGAGACAGACTGATGTGACCCCAGCAGGAGATAGAAGCTGCTTTACAAAGCTTGCAGATTGCTTTTGAACTCTTAGATGCAAATACAGAAGACTTGACAGTGTAGACAGTGGATTCTCGGACAGAAAAGCATGCATGCAAGTGTCATTCCATGATCCATGATGAGATGATAAATGCACCCTCAATAATTATCCAGCTGCAGTGCCCCCTCAGCTGCACTCTGCTTTACAGTATGTGTTGCAACAGACTATGTGCCATTTCCACTGAGTTGCTATACCCACATCTCTCTCCCTCTCTCATCAGTGCATGAGAAATTACCTAATGAGGAATGGGTCGCACATTTCCACAAACTCATTAACCCACGAGCGAGTGAGACTAATTGCAGCGTTTGGGTAATGTGATTTCACATCTGTTACTGCAGCCCAGGACACAGTAGTCAGCACAGGGCTGGATCTGGTGGGCTGAGCCACGCATAGAGCTAGATTCACCAGAACTATGCACACACACACACACACACAAACACACACTCACACACACACACACACTCAGGCTGACACCCCTGCAGCTTCAGCCCGGATGGGTGGAGACGCAGTCAGTTTGGCTGTGGTTATAATGTTTGATCAACTGTTGTCATGCAATACCTTGTAATTACATGCCTCTGCAGGGTAGGTGAGACGCCTGCATTCACTCTGAAAAATTGATAGTGGAAGGCTGGAGGTGGAACATAGGGGTAAATATACAGTATAAGGGGATTAAGCAATGGATTTGAGTTGGTGACCATCATAAAGCAAACTGTCATTAAACTCAGAAAAAAAACTGAATTATTAAATTTTTTTCTATCTCTCTTCTTCTCCTCTTACATGTGGATTTATTTTAGAATTGAATGCTATATCAAAAAGGTTTGCTATTTGTTTTCTACAAATAAATAGGTTAAAAAACCAGGTACATAACATATTTACATTGATACAGGTTTACACTGACTGTAACATGCAATAAGAATTAATAATTGATAGGATTCTGAATGTCACATAAATTCACAATGGCTTGACTACAAATTTAACCAAGACAAAAGATTAAATCCTTGCCTTACAGTAATTAGGTTTTTTTCCCAGCCAATTTAATAATAATACAGTACATCCTGTCTTAGCCATTATACCAATTTGTAAATGTAATTACAGTGTGATCCTGTGTTTTGCTGCTTTTTATGATGGAAAAGTTCAGGCTATTTAATTCAAGCTAATTTTGCATAAAGGAAACATAGGGTTTCACACACGTGAAAGCACAGGGAGAAATAAATGATTTTTTTTTCAGGGTCTTGGGTTGGTATTTTCAATAATTCAGTAAATTACATGCAAACAGTTTATGTTAATAGAAAGGTGGGAACCAACTGTTTAATATGGGAAAAGTAATATACTTTTGTTAATTATGATTAATCCTTTGTTTAACCCCCCAGCATTGTTACAGAAACTCCAATTATAAGTTTACAGGCAGTGAGACTGCTTATGGTAATGCCATATCTCATCAATTACCATCCCGTGACCGTAAATTGGCCTCAGCGCTGACAACGAGATGAGGTTAACACGCTGATTAATTTGAGCTGCTGTGATTTCAGGCTCAGGTTGACACTTATAATCTTTGACACAGACAGTGAGGTCCGCTCACTTTCATAATGGAAAAATTGTATTTACTTCCTTTGGAGCTGAGTTTATAGACATTACTTCTCGCATCAGGATGATTTGAAATTAAAGTAACGCAAAAAAAAAAAAAAAAAGGGTGAGAGTTTTGCTTAGTGCTGAATTGATGGGCAAGTCGTGAGGTGTTTTAAGAAAATGTCAAATAATCAAGAGGTATAAAGGCTAAACTATTTTATGCTAATTTTCTGTGTTTTTCAAATTTTGTTCGGAAACGTAATGCGAGCTAGTAAACGATATCAGACGATGTAGGTCTAAAAATAAATTAGAAATGATAAAAACATATTAATTGATCAAAACTGAATAATTACATATTCAATATGATAAAACTTACTGGATTCAGTTTAATAAAAGTCTTTAAGGACTGTGTTGACCACTTATTTAAAAACATATAGGCCTGACTGATATTTGTATTTTCATAGATAGGCTAATACTGTTAGCGATTGTGACCAATTCAGTAGCCCAAAATAAAAGGCTGATATACACAAAAAGCCAAATCAAGCTTTTTGTGCACTTTTTAATTCTTCCCCATAATAAATCTGGAAAATCCCTGGCCAAAAAAAAAACAAACAAACAAAAAACAAAAAACAGAGAACACCTCGTTAATAATGCATTTTAGGAAAGTGGAGCACACTTTTGAGCATTATGACTATTGTAGATTTACCTTATTTGGACTGCTGTACTTCAATTTTCTAAAAGTACATATATATATTATGAACTCAGCCTCTGTGTGAGCCCATGTCAACGTTTCTTAGTGTTTTTCTGCAGGGCTAGAAAAAAAAAAGTCTTACAATAAACTACAGAAAGGTCTGCTACCTGTTCCAGAGACAAATCGTTAGTCCCTCAAAATTGTTTGAATTGTGTCGGTAACTGTATGAAAACTATACGGCGAATCTGCGCTGGTCTATCTGTAACTTAAAATGAAAAACAGGGTGTATTCCCGGGTGTAGCCCATTAATAGTAGGCTATTGTCAAGCAAAACTGGTGGAATTCAAGCTGCAATAATATTTCTGTAACATTCCCGTTTTGTATTGTCGACTCTATTTCTAATGGCTAATAGCCACAATTGGATAATACAAATCAAGTTTTATTGCAATTTTGTATGAGTCAACTTTAGCCCTTAAATAAAGTCACTTAGCCAAACTACAGGCTGGTGTACACTATAGACACAGACACAGAGAGACCTGTGATTCCTCCTGTTTAGTTACAGTCCATCCAGTTCGCTCAGTGGGATGACCGTCATGGTAAAAAGCAATGACCGTCACATCACAACACTGACATCTTTACCGCTGCTGTCTGCCACCATGGGGGCCAGTCACTTCATAAACCCTTTAACCCCGTCATCTCACACACTGTAAGAAACCGAGGGTCACATTTATTTTAGCGCCTGCACAAATATAATTAAGACATGAATCATCTCGTTTTGACATTCTTGAAAATTACTTTTATTTGTTTGCTCAATTTAAATTGGTACAAACCCGTCAATGTGGTGCATTTCGATGTAAGATCAAACATTTAAGAAATGTGTCAAGTAATAGCACATACAATAAGTTAAAACATGTCACAAAAAAGACCAGTGGGTACATAGCAAGAATGTTTCATCTACACAAAACATCCTAAAACAGAGTAGGCCTACTGAATGATCATTGTATTTTTTTCCTCTTTTGATTTTATGCTCCCGTCTCATGCAGACGAGACCGGGGTCGCTTAACAAAAGTACCTCTTCAGTCTGAGTGGGCACCATTTTCTCCTTAAGTTATCCAAGCGTTTAAATCCACATGCACAGTGCATGCCTGAGACACAGTTCAATAGGCCAATCTATGGTGCGTGTGCGGTAGGCTGTTACCAAAATGTATTCCCAGTCTTATAAATAACCGTTTGACATAACACAACTTCACCTGAACACAATAACATGTGTGCGTAAAGACACACTCAGTGAAAACGCAAATACGACGATTGTTTGGCTCCCAGTAATTAGGGCCTATAGTCTAGAGATCATTACAATAGTATTTATCATCAATAGTTGATAAAATCCCTTTGAATTAACAAGATAAATAACCCCAAACCATGGTAATCTTTCTCCCATTTGTCCATCAGTGTTGTCCTTTTCTTTTTGACAGTATGTCTAGATGAAGTCACACATCTCCGTTTTTCTCACATTTCAGCCTCGATTAGCTCACTCGTTTTATTTATTTATTTATTTTTATCTAAATAGCGGGGATAAAAACAGAAAAAGAGCCAACGTTTGGGACTGGGAGAGGGTCTTGGAGGAGAGGGGTGGGGTGGGGTGTATTTGAGAAGTCACTAAGTAAAACTCATGGACACTGTGTGCTCCAGCGCTTTGCGCCGCAGTGACGCGATGCTTGTCCCTCTCCACATGTCACTGTCCGGGGAACTACACAGCTGCGGGGAGCCCGTTACGTTCGTAGGGCCGGAGAGAGAGGCCGACATTCCGGGGAAAGGCGACTGGTAGAGGTGGGACTGCAGACCGGAGCCGTTGGATGAGAGGCCGTTGGACAGACCCATAGAGTTTGGTGGTGGGCCTGGACCAAGACTGCATTGTGACAGGGACTGATGCATGCCCGGCTGACGACCAAGGGCCGGCGGGAGCTGCAGCTGGGACACACCGGGCATCCCCGTAGCCCAGCGAGAGTCGTTGGCGTGGAAGGAGCACAAGCTGTTCTCCATGGCGGCCGCGGCAGAGAACTGTGGCAGGCCCGGTGTTGGGAGCAGCGTCCCTGGGGCGCGGAAAACATTGGTGGTCTTCTTCCTTTTCTTCCATTTGGCGCGTCTATTCTGAAACCAAACCTGCAAGAAGAGAGACGGAACCGTGAGACATCAGAGGGACTGACTGAGGGAAATATTTCATGGACGTGTGTCTGGAGCATATTTACATTTACATATACAGTCTAGCGGCAAATTAAAGGGATCTAGGACAATGAGGTTTATAGAATACAAATACAACTTAAAAACTGCAACCTGCTACATCATCTTTTTAACGAGACAAATTCCTCACAAGTATGGGAATTTCTGACCACTGGGGCAAACAAAATTAACCAGACATAAATGCAGACCCTCTGCAATTTGCCTACCTTTCCAGAATAAAATTTCGTCTAATAGGCTATGTAAAACTTTGAGGGAGGGCTGTCTAAAAGCCCGTGTAATTCTTCAACACTGAATTAGTGTAGCCAAAGAGTATCCTCTTAAAGGAGGATATTGTTTTGTAAATGACGACATCTCAGCTGTACAGTCAACATATTATCCTGTGTTTCTACCACGCTCTTAATTAAAATAAAACACAATACAGAAGCATCTTTATGTAAAGACAAGGCCTCACAATGTTTTTTTCATATATTGTTTAAGCGTACTTGTGTTCCACAGGAGTGGGCAGAACAATTTCATCTCCCTAACATCTCATTTGCAAGCAGATTAAATGAAAATTGCTCTTAATATTGTGAGGGCTTAAGCACAAATGGTCCGTATTACGGTATACAATCTATGCGAAAATAAAAATCTACTCATTCACACACAAACACACCGAGGACCAAGTACACAGCTAAAAAAAAAAAAAGAAAAAAAAACACACACGCGTCCCAGTTGGGCTTTATAAAGATTTCATCATCTTCGGGCGTGATTAATGCGCGCGCGAGGCCCTGAGTCGATGCCTCCGTATTAAAAGTGAAATCTCGCTCTCATTCCGCTCAGCCATCCGTGAAACGTCGCCCAAACCCATTACACTAGGGGGGAAAGAAAATGCAATTTCTCATTCCATTAAAAAAAGTACAATATATTCTTGAGTCCTATTAAGACGTCGCTGATAGAGCATTTTAAAGGAGAGGCTGTGGAGGCACGCGCGCGAGCCAACACGCCCACCGAAGGCTGCACCTGCACGGCCTGCACTAATGTTTACCAACAGCGAGCACGAGCCGACCTGCACTGAGCGGTTAGGATTCTGCACGAGAGAGAATAAAGGATTGATTATTAAGGTGACTAATGATTATACTGGTTTTATTGCTTTCAGTGGGATAATTTGCATGAATTTCACATCACTGGTTAATAACCCGTTCACTGTTATAAATAAGACTGAAATTGGTTGATAATGTGTTTGGATTATTAGAGCCTGGTTTGTTCCTGCATGCTTGTTCAAAAATAAGCATAGACGTCTCAGCTTTAATATTAACGTGTGGCTCATGTGTTCAGTTTCCCCCTTAAATTTAAATTATTGAGCACATTATAATGTAAAAGAAAAATATGTGCTATGCATTCCCATCTGGATGACTGTGGAAAAAAGGGAAATAATATTTTTAAATGAAAATTCTTAAAGATTTACTTTAAAATATGCTGTTCAACATTTTGGCTATGGCTACTGCTTGTATTTGTTATGTTAAAAAAAGATAGAGAAATATAGTAATAATAATTAAATATCAAAGACTTTATAACTAACTACATTTTATGCAATTTTTTAAGTCCAAAATTCAAAAGTGCACAGAAGCAATTGTAAATTGCAAATTGAGAGAACTTTCACACACTAATTTTCAATATTTCCAGGGACTGTCACTACAGGTGGTGTTATGTAATATTTCCTGAAAATCGTTAAGCAACATGTTCTTTTCTTTTATTTAATTTAATACGTTATAAACTCCGATTTCCTGCTGGTATCTGCAGGTGGGAAATGTTTCAGCACCTTGGACAGAGCCCTTGGTATATTAGATGATTTCTTAAAATTAAAATCGCTTTCTATTTGACTCATTAAATGTAGTAGTATTGTAGTATATTTTAACAGAGCCTTTTGTTTTTAAACTAAAAGACGTATGAGTCTGTACAATTTCCAAACAACTGTTAGCTTATTGGAATTTCAGAAACCATGAATCTACCCTTTATTTTTATTTTTTTTAAACGCAGAGCTGTTTTCATTTACAGGTCTTACGGCAGGATAAAATGTTGTATAGGAACCTAAAAAATGAATTATTTTAGGCGGTTTTATCACTTTATTGACAATCTAAATCACTTCAAGTTATAATTTGATGTAACTTAGACTGCACCAATGGCGTCAATCCACCCATTAGCTTTGATTTTCCAAGCATTTGCACACACAATTTAATACGTCTTGGTCACAAAAAGTAGAACCAGAGACAAATCGGTGAGTTATCATCACTGAACTCTGATTTAATGCTTTTTGGACATTTATACGAGCTGAAAAACCTTAGACTATAAGAACAAACCTGGACCCAAAGCCACACCCATGCCACATCAAACCAGTGTTTTCATCCTGCAAAAACCATCCACACTGCACATTTTGTTTACCTGAACTCTGGACTCAGTGAGGCCGATCCTCAGCGCCAGCTCCTCCCTCATGAAGATGTCAGGGTAGTGGGTTTTGGCGAAGCTGCGCTCCAGCTCGTTGAGCTGCGCCGGGGTAAAGCGCGTCCTGTGCCGCTTCTGTTTCTGCTGGCTGGGAGTCTGACCAGAGCTCTGCTGCGGCTGCTGCTGCTGCTTCTCTTGCTCCTTCCCGTTCACCGGCATGCCGGCAGAGTTGGATCCCACATTGGTGATGTCGTCTCCCGGCAGCAGAGTGGTTCCCTCCACAGAGTCTGAACCAGGGGCCATGTCTCCCGGATGCCCCTGGTCTGGCACCCCACCACCCAGCCGGCACTTGAGAGCCTCTCGGTGTCCGAGTAACTCTGCAGCGTCCTTCATCCCTGAGAGGATGAGTAGGAGAGAGGCTTTGAGTAAATACAAGGCAGCTCTTAAAGTGCAGCATCTTTAAATGAGAGATACATGAGATAGCTTAGCTTCTATTTATCAAGCTTCATTTTAAGAATAAAACAAATAAACTAAATGTTGCCTGGTGGCAGAAATTTATACCGTAATTTTTGCTGCCAGATCATTCATTCTTGATAAATTACTGTAAATAATTGCTTCGACAAACAATAAACCACTTAGCTGTTAACACAATTAACTACACAGTCTATCTATCACTTCACAAGGTTAAACAAGAAGTTGAAATCTTACACTGGAGTTTAGGGCCGGAGTTTAGTGATGATAACTCACCGAGCCGAGCATCCAGGAGGTCGGCGTGAGAAAGCATCGCGTACCGCTCCAGGGCGAAATGCGCTCCAAAAAAATACTTTGGGGCAATTTAAAAAGTATATATCGTCTAAATGAACGAAAATTCGGTTTGTGGTTAAAAAAGGAGGTCCCTTGCATTATAATGTCCTTTAGAGCGATGGGGAGGCGCTTATTAGTTGAAAGAACCCGTGAGCTTCCTCAAATAGGAGCCAATCAGAGCGGGAGCTTGGAAATGTCAGCGACGTGACTCCCCCTTCTTTTTTTTTTTAAACACACATACGCACGCACGCAAAGGAAACGCGCACACAGACCCAAACGCGCACGAAACCCTACAATTCAATTCAATCTTCTGCCATTCCGTCCTCTGATTTATTAGCTTTTCATGCTTAAATTATTCCACGTTAAACATCTTAATGTGTTTGTTTAATCTCATAAAGCCTGTTCCATGACAGAACTCCTGTTTGTAGACAGATATACATGTAAAATATTGCTCGAGTAGATAGGAGCTTACAAAAATTTGAGGCAAAGGTATTGCCATAAATAACAAGTCATGTCAAAATAAAAATTTTCAAATCACTGGACTGTATCAATTAGGCCGTTTATGGGCAATAACCCTCCAGAGGAATTTATTCCCCAAATTAACAATAAAAATCTATGAATTAAATCAAATATCAGACTGATTTCTCTTGCTATATTTAAAAAAAAAAAATCAGGTTTGTATCATTTGGTTAGATAGCAAATTAAGTGCACTCTGTACAGATTACATAGTGGACTTGTGTCATAAGAGAACAAAATGTATAAGAAGCCTTATAACGCCAGGCCTCCTTCCAGCACCCCAGAGCCCCACTTCCCTCCCGTCCTTGGATCACAAACAAAACGAATATCGCTCCCATTCCCCCATGGCAGGTGATTTGTGGAGACAAATCGAGAAAATAAATAAATAAACAAGTACAGATGGATTTAAGCTCTGTTAGTGATCGGCCGCTTTAACTCCCATCGACTTTTCATCAACGCGGGCGCAATTAAAGGTATTTAGGCCTGTTTGGTTCAAACAAAATTAGACGTGGTAGACCCGAAACGATTGTGCCCCTTTAACAGGGGTCCATAAGTAGGTCTATTATACAATTAACAGGACAGCCATTGATCTGCGCTCTACTTCTCCAGACAGTGCGGGTTGGAGAAGGCTTTTGGCAGATGTCAGGGTGAGTCTGGTGAATAGACCACCGCCTGGGACTAAATAGGTTTCTTTGCAGCCACACAAAGGAGGCGTCCGAGCGAGGACCCCTCTCTCTCTCTCCTTCTGCACCACATAGGAGGCTCATCTTTTATGCTCCTCTACCGCAATCTGCCGGGACGCAGGGAAGTAACCTATATGTGGCACAGCGTGAAAACTTTAGGAAATGGACTCGTGCATGGTCCACTGAGATGAGGAAAGCTGTGACCAGCTCCCGAAGGTTCAGGAGAAGCAATCAGCAGCAGCAGCAGCAGCAGCAGAAGCAGCAGAAGCAGCAGCAGCAGCAGCAGCGCAGCCTCGATTCGTTTGATTCAGACGTGAGAGAGGAGAGGGACTCTCTGTGATGGGAGTTGTAAGGCCAACCCTGCGTTTTGTGAAGGGCTTGAGCCTGGAGAGACGGTGTGTATGCTTTAGAAGTTGTTTGATTCCAATTAGTGTAAACATGAAGACAACTGCTGTAACATAACATGAAAAAAAATAGTTTGTTGAAAAACAAATTTGTTGAAATTAACTGAACCAAAGAGCTTTTTTTTTTTTTTCAAAATTACTAGCTCTTCGTAGATAAAATCTAGATATAAATATGTAGGCTAATGGATAAATCATTCGCAATGGGCAAATATTATTGACATTATGAACTAAGTTGATAAAAAATAAATTACATTAATTGAATTAAGGAGTGTTTTGGGGGCAATCATTCAACCATTTACCTGAGTCTAATTTATTGATCAAAAGTTTTATTGTTTTGTTAAAAAGAAAAACGTTTTTACAAAAAATATTATTATAACCAGCATCATCACCACCACCACCACCACCATCATCATCATCATCATATTATTATTATTATTACTATTATTATTATTATTATTATTATTATTATTAGTAGTAGTAGTAGTAGTAGTAGT
>JAQMCX010000048.1:5126604-5178342 GCA_029814765.1 Acanthurus leucopareius
ACACACACACACACACACACACACACACACACACACACACACACACACACACACACACACACACACACACACATCATACACATCATACACCACAACACAACTCAACTTTTCCTTTCATCCTTCCTCTCTTCCTTTCCTTTATTCCTTATCGCTCTGTCTCCTGCTGCCCTCGCTTACCTCTGTGATGTTTTAGATAAACATGGGCCATCTGGATCCAGCAAACCCTCAAGTGATTTTTACCAGTTTCTCCCTCTGCCTGTTAGGATTAAAAATTCATTTATTCTCATCATTTCCAAGTTTCCTTGCAGAAAAGACAGTAAATACAGAAAAATCGACATGACTAATATTCTGACAAGCTAACAAAAATGCTAATCTGTTCTAAAAATATGTGCTTTGGGTGGGAATCTATTCAGTACAGCCTGCTGGGCAGGTGCTATCTCTCTTCCAAGCTTTGCTTCTGTTTTCACCCAGCTTCACTTTCGAGTATTTATAGTTGGATGTTTTAAAGGTATCCTCGTATGTCACTTTAAGAGACTTGGGAAGCAAACATTCCTTTACAACAGAGAACAAAAACAGAGCTTTTATAATGATGACAGACTGATGCCCCTATGGAGTTTTTGAGCAGTGGTGGTGCCATTCTGAGAATATCCCTGTTGTGTTTTATTGCTGGAGTGTCCTTGACTGCATCATCCAGGATATAACTCATGGTGATCACACACTGAAACAACATTTTGTGTTCTTTCATTCATTTATTCTGCTACTTTGGCTCGTTGGAGCTGTCCAGTACACAGATTCACGATGCCAGTTTGATCTTTTAGTGAGATATTTTCTTTTTATTTGTTAAACATTGAACATGTTGATGCGCTCTATAAAGGCAGAAACAAAACTAGTCAATTAACATGTTTTTGTGGACAACTTTTGACACAATTAGCAAATCAAGACCGAATCGAGTGTTGAGTTAAGTTTGCACTGTCAGTACCCCCACAAGTGAGACTAAATAAGCCATTTATAAATTAAACTCGTATAGACGGAAACAATTTTAGGTGGCCTCTTCGGGGTTTGCAGTTGTATTTAATTTAACCCTGTTATTATGACAAAACTTATGATTTATCCTTAGTAGGGTACTCATAAGTGATATCTGTTCGATCTGCATAGTGCTGAGCAATTAGCCTCTTGAAAGGCAAGTTGCCACCTCAGATTTAGTCTCTGTCCAAAAAATTACTTGACCTGAAAGTCCAGTGTGTAGGATTAACTGGCATCTAGCAATGAAGTTGTAAAATGCACGCAACTTAATATCCCTCCCCTTACAAGCCAGTGGGAGAACCTTGGGTTGTTACAAAACTTCAAGAATAAGTTAAAGGCCCGTTTTATAACCAGTTTTTGTTTTGTCCATCCTGGGCTACTTTAGAAACACAAGAGACCCTGTGAAAGATAACACACTCCCTATATGGATATAAAAGACTCATTCTAAGGTAATGAAAACATAACAGTTATTTGTTTTAGCTAATTATACGCCAATGAAAACATATTTATGAATATTGTGTTCCATTCCTCCCATATTCTACAAATAGATCCCCTTAAATGTTTCATGCTGGACTGATAAGACTGACCTGAAACCTGCATTAGACCCTGAAAATAGCTCTGTTTAGAAGAAGCAACAAATCTTCAGGAGCCTCTTAAATCTGTATTTCTGTCAGTCTTTCTTTACACCTTTCGCGTTGCCTATGTCTCTTTCTTTACCACTCCTCTTATGTTGCACACACATTTTGTCTTTTTCCCCTTGTAGCTGATTTCATAACACTGTCTCTCTCTCCACACACACACACACACACACACACACACAAGCACACAAGTCGGTGTACTCTGTGTAGACTTGTTGTTAGCCCAGATAAAAATGCTTAGCCGTGCTTGGCCGGCCCAGTTATATAACACCACCACACTGCCCTAACTGCGGCTTGCCTAACAGTGATGGCACCCCTGGATGTGGATTTATGTTTGTCTGTGTATATACTAGCAAGCCTCTGGGTGTGTGTGTGTATGTCCACGAAGTGATATCACCATTGTGTAACTTTTCTCTCCACATTTTGTCTTATTGTATCACAGCCAGTCTCTGTGTGATCATTCATGCAGCAGTTGTGTCTGCGTTAAGGCGTTATGCATTGAGTACAGCTGATATAGTGAAAATTGTATGCTTATATATGCGCTTGTGTCTTAATGCATTAGCTGTGGACATTTTTGCAAACCAAAAGGATGCACTAAATTTATATACTAACACTTAATGGAGAGTTTGGCAGCATATTTCGAAGTCCAAGCATCTAATAAAATATATTACTTAAGAAATGCCTCCCTAAAAACAAGCAACCGCCCAACTGAAGTGGCCTTTATCATTTATCAAAACACCAAATTTCTGTTGCATCCAGAGGCAATGTTCTGCAACTGACCTCTAACCTCCTTGTGCAAGTAAATAGACAATTTCCCTCTGAGCATCAACAGAGTGTCAAGCCAAGCAAATGTTATGTCACCAAGATTCATAAAATCAATGCCATAGCTGCTGCATCATATCAAAAATGTATGATGTTATAATGTTGCACAAATATGAAAACAATTTTTTTAAAATAATTCCCCAAAAATTTTTTCAGAGATACTGGAGTAGAGAATTCACAATATAGGAACTGAACCAGTTATGTCACACGCAATATCAACAAAACTTGAATAACTTGAGAAAATGGGCCAGAACTTGCATGCATACATGTGTATGCATTCACTTGCAAGCTACATGTGTGTGCATGTTTTTTTTTTCTTTTTGAGCATGTGTCTCAGAGCCTTAGTCTTCACCGTTGCCTTCTCTCCTAAATAGATCAGGTCCATGAATCCCATCTGACACACACTCACACACACACACACATGCGCACACACACACACACACATCGAGAAACAGAGTTGGCGGGGGGAGTAAGAGAGAGAGAGAAAGAGACAGCAGAAACGTGTGAAAGTAAAAGCAATTCCTAAGTTAGATGCGTCTCTTTGTCTTCTTTCGTCTCCTCTTCCTTTCTGTGAAAAATGACTGAAGATTGCCAGAGGGCTGATGGAAGGACATCAGCAGCTGTTGCAAGTGTATAGAGAGCTAATGCAGAGTAAATTGTGATCCTCCGTAATGATTACCAATGTATGCAAAGATGGATCTCCACTACCTGTTAAAAATATAATTTGCCGCCTCATCGTCTTCACAGGGAGATTAAAATAGACGTGAATCTTTTTTTTTTCTCTCTCTGTTTAGATAGCAATGAAGAGATAAGTTCTGGGTCCTACAAGTGAGAAAATCTGATTTGAGCAGTCAGTGCAAATCCTGCTGGTGCAGAGATGAGTTTCATTATAGATTCCCTGTGAAGTTTTTTTACCATGGATGTACACACACCCTTATCTCCATTTGAATTTTTCAAAAAGAAGTTGAAGGAAACAAAAGGACAGAAAGGATAAATAGATAAATATATAAATTTTATATGCAAAGAACAGTGACACTACTAATTTTTGCTGCTCTGATCCTGTTTCGGTGTGAGTTCCTGGTTTATTTTTATTTTATTATTATTATTATTGTCGTTGTTGTTATTATTATTATTATTATTATTATTATTATTAGTAGTAGTAGTAGTAGTAGTAGTAGTAGTAGTAGTAGTAGTAGTACTATTATATCTTTCTGTAAGTGATTATTTTCTTTATTTACTGTTTTGTAAATAAAAATAAAAAGTCAATATTAATAATTATACAGCTACTACATCTTACATAACAGTCACTATCAAAATAGGTATTGCAAATTTGATTATTATTTATGAAAGAAGTATGCCTGTATGGAATAAATCCTTATTTCTCATTAAATCATTAATGTGGACGTCTTGTTTACATAAGGCACGTGTCAAAAATCAAAAGCCTGTGTTTGCTTCTGACTGCCTGCTTATCTGAAAACCCACATGATAACTATTGATATTGTGGTCTTTTGCAGTGCAAACAGTCCCCGGATAGCAGATATCCCCTCAGCTGTCCGATCCTCAGGCTGTAACTTATTGCTGTAATAAGAGGAACCCACTTGAAATGGGTCTATGTCTCACTCAGCCTCCCTAACTGGACCGCATCAATCTTCCCCAGTAAAAACACACTCACATACAATCCTCCCGGGTTAATGCGGCGCATCTGAGTGCGGAACGGCTGTTTACACGCGAGGAGACACTTTTAATGGAAGCGCACCAAAAACAAATGCAATTTTGTAGAGCAATTTCAAAGATCAAGAATTCCGTGTCCACCCTCTCCGCGGTTTTTTAGCAATCAAACTGCGTTAAATCCATTGCTCGTATGGGCCTTTGCAGAACAGGTTAAAACAATAGGCTACGAGTAACAAAAGGCACATGCAGGGATAGGATCCTTTACACCGCCACCACACTGTAACATGGACCAGTAGGCGAGCTGTTTGTTTCTCATGCTCGGGCCTATTGCATCGCCTCGTAGGCATCTGCATTCACCCATTTATAGAAATCTAAAGGAAAAATCGATTTTCCAATCTGCAGAAACTGCTCCCTAACAAATCACACAGTAGTTTTGTGCAGGTGATTTGATGACAGTCGGAGGAATAAGAAGCAGACCAATAAGTGCGTTGCATCCGAGCCCGAGAGCTGCAAAGAGAGAGGCGAGAGCGGAGAACCACAGACAGGCAAACCCATTAGAGGCTCCCCTCTTCGGCCACCCAGCTTTGCTGCACCACCCCGCGCATCTCATGCCCCAATTAGACCCACTGCCCTCCGCCTGGTCTCCGTTACTGCGTGATCTGGTGCACAGAGCGGTAATCACGGCTTCAAATAAAATAATCAGCAAAGAAGAGCGATTTCCTTAATGATGAAGAAGAGGCATGTGTCACGGAGAGTGTGGCGGGGTGGATGCATGTGTGTGTTTGTGTGTGTGTGTGTGAGCGTGAGTGTGTTTGGTGGTGGTTGGAAGGTTATTAAAATAGCAATGAATATCACAATAGGTGTTATTAACGATGGTGTTCAGAGTCTCAGCAGCTTTAAAATGTCTCATTACATCTGCTGTTAATAGTTGACCCCACGCTGAGGTGTTAGACTATGTTTAGGATGCTTGTTCCATTTGTACTAAGAGAAACAGCCGGAGAGAACAGCCTCAAGTTAAAGTCAAGTGTAGTTCATCATTAAGTTCACACCCTTTCACTAGACAGAATTTAAAATAAGGTGAAATAAGTTACACTGGATTTGTGGATTTTTTTGAAGGGAAAGTTAAAAATACATTTAAACCTGAAATAAAAAGAGCACAAGTTCGGATTATTTCTTCAACCCCACAGTTTGTAAAATAAAGGAGCACTATACATGTTTTTATAGTAACAATTGTGGTCATATATGGGAATTGTGCTCTTTTGCTCTTGAAACATTGCAAGAGTAAACATATGGATTTAAAGAACATCTTAAAGTCATCACAGCTCCTGCAAAATGCTATTCCCTGTACCAAGAGCTTTGACTGATTGTTTAAAAGTGTGTAAAAAGTTGTATAAGCACCTTTATTTGAACAACTTGTCAAACTGTCATCAGTCTTATTATTCCTCTGCAGGTAAATGCGAGAAGGCCTCTTAAAACCTAATAAAACTGGATCATATTTGTTACGTTATGATGTTTTTTTTAACGACCAATAATAGCTTGTCCACCACAGAGACCATAAATATTGACTGCTCAGCTTAAAATTTTCTTTACTTGACGCCTGATTAGTCACCTAACTGACTAAAAGGGGGCAGCCCTAAACATCACACATAAAGTCCCAACAACAAAAGGCTTGTGGGACTTCTGATGCTGAATGGATAATTGCAGTAAATCTTAGAAACATGTTTTGGTTATATTGTCCGCTCAAAGTCAAAAGAGTCGCACTTACAAATATATTGTGCAAAAAAAAAAGTGTTATTGATTTTAGTTTAGTTTAATTTAAAATGTTTTCTATAGTGACACATTAATTGCTGCATCTGCTAAAATTATAAAAATGCTGAAAATTTTTTGCAAAAATATTTAAATGTACGGTGATAAGTTTGAACTCAAAGCTGTTTTCCTCCCTGTCTAAAAAATGGACATTTCAGAAATATAGGGTTTAAAGTCAACAGAACAACAAATCTTCTTCAAAATCTGTTTTGACAGATTACTGTGTGAGAGTATCAGAGTATCAGGTTTGACATACAATTCTTATAAAACCTTGATTCCACTTAATCATGAGCCCTGTATGTTTTAATTATTTCCACAGCAGTGTAAAGCCACGATGCTTGAATGTGCTTTTGTATGTCTTTAATTTAATTTCTATGCCTAAATACTCTCAATAATTTAATTAATCCTATCTGAACTCAATCACGTTTAAAACAGAAGCAAAATATTGAACTAACAAGGTTAGAGTATTAGGCATAGCTTGTAATCTATTGTATATTCAGTCTGACCTCAGTCATTTAAGCTTCTCCAGCCGTCTACAGATCTAATTCCTTCTCCTTCCTGACACCTTGACTTTCCCTCCAGTTCTGCTCCAGCTATTAGAATATGTTCTTTCTTAAGTCCGGTCATTAGTTAGGTCCATTACTGTGGCTCCATCATTAGGAAGCTGTAATGCATCATTGAAGGTAATGAGTGCCTTACATTACAGGTGCCAGCGAGCCTTAGACACACTGAATGAGACCCTTTTCTACTCTGCAGGCTGAAAACAATTGCAATTTTACTCACTTTAAGCACAAATCTGTCACAATGAGCTTATGGTAGCAGACGAAAGGCTTAATCTGATATTTATACACAAGATTTCATTTGCAAAGAAATTAGAAAAATGCTTTGTGAGAATGAGGGCGATTTAGGAAAACATTTTTTTTTTGTAATTTATTAAATATATATACATGTGTATATTCTCACACATATACCTCCAACACATACACTGCACCTAAAATACGAGATAAAGGGGAGGACTTGGGTCAGTAGTGTCTCTGAGTAGCTTGAAATTAGAAACATGTGCTGGTAATTATCAAACTGCAGCAAAGCCACATCATGCAATTTAATGCCTCAGCAAATTAAAGAATAAATGGGATCAGTCTCTTTGACCTTGCTCACTCTGACTTACCAAACTTGAGCTACCTGATACTTCAAGTGTGTGACTCACTCACTTTGTGGCATATATATAGGCAGACACACACACACACACACACACACACACAAAGGCCAAAACACTGTAGAGAGAGGGGAAGATAATACAAAATGAGCTGATTGTGTGATGATAGGAACAATGTGAAACACTCACATACACACTTGTTGTATTTCTCTGCTGTCACCGCCCATAACACCTCGCGGCTTCCTTGTGTTTTCAGTACGTTACTCAACCAGCCAGTTCGGCTCGTCTCTTACTTCACAAAACCCACACTTTTCCCATCCATCCATTCTCTTTACCATCCTCCTTTTGTCTCCTCCCTCTCCCTCTCTCTCTCTCTCTTTACTCCCCTCCATCCACTCCGCCACATTTTCTGCTGCTTCTCTGCTAAACACGGCGCTCTACCCCTCCCAAGATTAATTGATCATCAATTTAGCTCTAATTTGGACCAAGTCAGCTGGTAAATGGGGCAGTTTTCCCTGATTGTTAGTGAAATGTGTGCAAGTACATTGATAAATTTTGATTATTTATCAATTACAACCAAATGAACTAAATCTATTGAATAAATTCTAGCCTGATTGCCATAATAGAGTTTGAAAATATGGCTATTGATAATGATTCCGGCTAATAGTCTTTTCCGGCCGTGGTTGCAGGCTTGTCGGAATGACAACACAAAACTCATTTTTCACAGAATCAGCTGAGTGAGAGCGAGGCCGATCTTTCATTAATCAGTCACATTACGGAGCTGATACGCCGTAATACGCGACGCTTTCCTCAGAAAGACTCAAACACTCTGTCATATTTTATGTCAATTACCAGTCATTTCGTTGTGTTCCATCAAGACATCTTGTAATAGTTAACATATGCTAAGGTAAAGCTCCCCTGTCCCGCCCTCCAGGAGCTCCATTGGAGGATGCCGCCTCTGTTTTTGTGGGGAGAGAGAGGCAGGCTGATGATGAAATGGGCCCTGCTCTTAATTTCTTATTTTCCTGAGCTGAGGCGCTTATGGGAAGGGTGGAGCACGGGCTTTTTAAATGGACCTGCCACCGTGTTTTCCCAAAGTTAATGGAAAAGCAGCTTGCTGGAAAATAGGAGAGGGGAAAAATTGGAATGAGGTTCAGAGGCTTTCACACACAATAACAATGGATAACTATGAGCTTCACTGACATACAAATTAGTGCTGTCATTTAATCCTCACACTGTCAACTAAAAGTGATCTTTCGGTTTTTATTTATTTATTAATTTTATTTTAGAAAGGTGTGTGACATGCTTGCGGTCTGAAATGTTTTGTTTTTTTGTTTTTTTTAGATAAAATGAAAAAATGCAGTACTATATAGCCTAAACCATGTAGAAATTGTAGCATGAAACGTGGTTCCACAGTGAACAAACCTGATTTGATCCTAAATGCGTCTTACATTTGCCCTCTCCAGCCTGACTGCAGGGAGAGAGAGGGAAGGAGCTGAAATAACTGCGATATCAGCCTTCCTTTTTAATCAATGATATGAGCCCCTCTGCACCAATCATGGCTGCTGGAAGCAACTTAATGATCAGCATTTAGACTGGGCAGGTAAACCACTGCGCTATAGAGCTAACACAGGGGCCAACTGCAGGTGAATTAACCCGGTCCAGATCTAATATGCTGGTGTCAGCTCTGGTTAGTTCATGGCTAACTGTGGCCTGTATTGGCAGTGGCATAGCATCCAACATTGTCTCCCTCATATGCCAGCAGGCAGCTATCTATAATCGATGGCCACTTTTAATTGGACAGGCTGTCTGTTAGCGGAAAACCGAAGGTTGTGCAGAGGAGAGCAACTCTGTATTTACCACATGGTTATTGTGGATAAATAGGTTGGGGACGACGGAGGCTTTATCTGTGAAAAGACTATCAGGACTTCTGCAGTTGCATGACAGTCAGTTATATATGAACATTTAGCACAGTGACCCCTTATCAATTTATGAGTATCTAATAATAAATGCTAATATAAATAAAATGTTGCATGACTGAAATATTAAAACATTTATTTATCAATCAAAATGTGATAAAGCTTTTTTTTCTTTCTTTCCTTTTTTTTTTAAAGGTCCAAACTAGGCACTGAATAATCTTTATTTTCCTGGTGTTGAAACACTGTGCTCTTTGATAAATAACTGCAAAGGCAATGGTATTATATCAACTCTGTAAATAACACAGACAATTTAACAGTTTGTTTTGTCTTACAGACAACCATGTAATAGTTTCCAATGCTACAGAAATAAAGAAACTACCATTACACAAATGGCATTTAAGCCTAATTGAACTGAGTGCGCTTGTTATTTCTAAACACAACTTATTTCCACTCCTTTAAAAATATAGGTAGGTTGTTTTTTAAGATATCGAACTAATAGGGTTAGACAAAAATATCTTCCTCAGTGTAATCATTAAGTGAAATCCACCGTTATTAGCCTAATTTCTTCTGAGGAAAGGCAGGTCAGAGAAAAGGAAAAATGTGAATTAATTCCCCCCAAGCCGGAACGACCTACTGATGCTGGGTTGAAAGGCTTTTCATTGCGTGTCCACATACTATTCATTACTTCGAAAATGAACTTCGCAGAGGTAGGCGACGCTGCCTTGACTAATATGCTTAAGTGACTTTACCCTTATTTCGCCCCCTTTATTTGAACCTCTGAGGTGCGCTAGCCTGAGCACACTTAGATCTGTAGCTACATTCGTTTTAAATTGGCCTACATATTATTTAGAGTATCTGAGGCTCCAATCCGATGAACACTGCTGTAACTGTACTTTTTCATTTCTCCCTCTCGGTTGATGATCCCCCCCCCACATTCTTCTCTCTTTTTCTTTCTTTTTTTTAATTATTAACCCTTTTTTTTAAAAAAAAAAAAAAAAAAAAAAAAAAAGAAAGCTCCGAATTGCCAGCGCTGTAAGGAGGCTGGAAGCAGGAGACGGAGGGCCACCGGTGGACATGCTGCTTTTGGCGCAGCCTCTAATTGATATTGAGCGAGCTGCTGGTGAGGAGCGCACAGGGCCACTGCTGGCTAATCTATGCTTTAATCAGCGTGTGTAATGAGAGTGGCGGCACGCTCGGAGAGAAAAGAGACTTACAAGCAACGTCTGTCAGGGTCCGGGGGAAAATATTGGGTCTAATTGTCGCGATTAAAGCAAAACTAGAAGACTTTGGGCCTTTTAAGAATAAGAAAAAAGGTGTGGGAAGGGGAGTCTGCTCTCCTTCAGCACCACCTGAGCTGAGCACCCACGCGCTGTCCAGGGTGCTAAGTTGTGAGTTGCAGGTAACTGAAGCACGGGCCTTATAACTGCCCCCCGAGGACAACTATAGTGAGCATGTGTTTGCATCACTCTCAAATGGGGATGCTAGCAAATTATAGTGCCTATATCTTACGAGAACCTGATCACGATTCTGGTGAGGTAAGCTAATTAGTGAATGAGGCTGCTATTGTAACGGAACAATCCGTACCGAAGGGAGAAGGAGGAGGGGGGGGGCAGGGGGAAGGCAGGCAGGCCGCAGACTGAATAGCAAGAGGAACATTAGTAGAGGTGTGTGTGAGAACACTGTCAGGCAATTAACAGGGCATTAGAGATGAGGCACACTCACACTCTCTCTCTCTGTCTCACACACACACACCATACATATACACTTACATATGCACACGTAACCATGCATGCACGCACACAGCTAATGACACGGCCTCTCTTGCTCCAACACAGAGTTATAGCCTAGTTGCTGCAAGCACATGTTTGCTCACACACACACACACACACACATATAGCAAGTTTTTTCGACCAGAAAAATGGAGATCCAAGTATAATGTAATGCGATTTACACGAGCCGCGTAAATTTGTAAAACTTATCACTTTTAATAGCTGTTGACAACGTGTCAGGGGTATTGGTAATTTGTGCTGTTACGCTGGATTGTACTATTTAAGTTTGTAATGGGTCCGCTCCTCCAGAGGCCTATGAAAAACACCGGAACACAATTTAACATTCTGCGGTCCACCACAGAAATCTTTAAAATATACCACTTGAGTACCAATGAAACATCTAAAATACCTAAAACTATATTGAAAAGTAAACAGTTTCAACAATAACTGAGCATTTTGAAAGAGTTACTTGCAAGGCTGGTTTGGTATTCATCGTATGCCTTCTTACAGGTGTTCCTATTTTTCTGGTCACCCAAAGTATGACTGACAGACGGAGGGCAAGAGAGAGAGAGAAGGAGAGGAAGAAAAACAGTTCAGGGCAGCCGAGCGCCATTTTACACGCAGAGCGTCGGGCAAAGCTTTCTGACAGTTTGCCTGCGGCTGAGATTAGCCTCATCTATCCGGTGTCAGTGACGGTCGTGTCCAGAAAATCACAGCATAAACGGTCTGACTGAGGTGTGTCTGAGAGAGAGAGAGAGAGAAACAGACAGAGAGAGAGAGAGAGAGAGGGGTCAACTGATTACTCATACAAACAGACTGAAATAGACTGCGGTGCTGTGGGAATGTGCGGGGAGGGGAGAGGGATGTGGGGATGAATTGGGTTTCCATGTGACACAAACGCACGCCTCAGTCCTCCCCGGCCGGGTCCACTTCCTGTCCCTCGTGCTGGCACTTTGTCCTTTCATCAATCACACCTGCATGAACTTATATACATCGAAACCGGTAAGAGCAGTGCGCGCACACGGGCACGCACGCGTACACACAGTTGTTTTCTTTTGTATATGAAGAGCGCGGTGGATGTGCAAGCACAGTCTTTATTTCAAATGGATGTTTTTCTTATCACATAACTGAAGGGGGGTTATCCCCCGCCCGAACAAAATGAGATATCCATCAGTTCACAAAAGTGACAACTTCTCTAACAAAATGATTGATAGCACAAACTGGAGAGAAATCACGACACTTTTTAAAGGTTAGGAAGCACCTGGAATCATTGGCTGACAACATGATTACACTTGCACCAAGTGGATCCTTTAAATGAAAGAGTTATGACTGATGAACCTTGGTTGCTGTTGTTGTTATGGCTGATATTGTGCTTTGAAACTCGCTTTATTAACTGCAATCATTTGCAAAATGAAGGGAATGACAGGAAATTTTAAAATTATGTTAAAATATGTGGGAAAAAATCTAGGTCTATAGAATTATACACAAACGGTGGATTTTATCTAGTGACAATTTTACTAGCAGTTTTCTCAATTAAACCCGTACTTATGTACGCAATTTAAAAAAGGTTACTACTAAATTTTATTCTGATTAACAAACGCCAAACTATAGGCTTTTAAGTTTTGCATATTTGAACCAAGTTGAGGGCTGTTAAGTTTTGTCTTAATCTTCAATATTTTCACTGAATTAATAAAAAAAAACGAACACTGAAGTGTTTCCTCTTTGTATCTGTGCTCCCCATTTGTAAAATGTCCGGCGGCACGGAGAAATGAAGATATCAGGAGCGATCGTATTTATGAGGCTTTCTGACAAATAGGCGCAGTTACGCTTCGCCGGCGCACTGCCTGTTTACATAGACCAGCTCCATTTCAGCGCGTTTCAGGCGTTTATGGACCGTGTATGTGCGTGTGTATTGACGTGTGTGCAGACTGTGTGTGTGTGCGTATGTGCGTGTAGTCCACAGATGGCCTGATGACCTTGGAGAGGGTCACCTGTGAGGAGGTGATACATCCCGCAGAGGCGGAAGACAAACCGGAGCTTTGTGGGCGCAGACAGCTCCGGCAAACCTTCCAACGTGTGACGCTGCTAAAGTTTTGAAGGTGACTGCCTAATTTTCTAACATGCATCTGGAAACGCCGACGTCCTGTGTGCACCCTGCCTCTCCTGGGCTCCCCCGCACTCTAACTGCCTATTATGGCTCATATTGGAACGACCCGGAGTTATTTCCTATACAAATAAAGTGCCTTTGAAAGAGATGAGAGAAATATGTATGAATTTCAGCTTAATTTATTTGATCATTCCACATTACAAAGCAGCGTAGTGCTCAAATGTGATAACAAGTTTTCAGTTCCTTTCATTATGTAAGAGAAATTAGACCTCGATAGGATTTCACTGGGGCGCGGTGGGCCCTCGGATGAAATGTAATTTGTGAGGAGAATTTGTTGTATCTGTCACAAATATTCCCAATTAGCTGTGTAATTATTTGAGGGTTCCTGCAATTACGGCTTAAACCGGTAAATTTGAAGCTGTGGCTGTCCCTAATTGGTCTAGATTTGATATTTTGCATATTTGCATAATGAGGAAATTGGGAGGAAATTGTGTTCATCCATTTGTGAAAAATTCTATGAATTTTATGAATCTGAAAGCCATCCCCTTGCGGTCGGTGACTTTGCCTCGGCTCCCAGAGGAAGCAGGGCGGGGGTGCGCAGGGCACGGTCACGTCTCCATGTGCGCTCCAGACGCGCTCAGGGTGAACGCAAGAGCTTCTCAGTCCTCTCTGCAGGAAATGCTGCAAAAAATCCATGCGTTATAAATAAAAAAAGATAAAAAATTATTTTAATTCATATTCAGTCCAAACCCATAAAACCATGTATACGCACATGAATTCATAGTGGAGGCTGTGCAGTGGAATTTGCTTTATGCCTCCGTTCTCTGATTTATTAAACATTATAAGAAGGGCCATGGTTATCTTTTTCATTTTCCATCAGTTAACAAACAATATGGCTGTATGGGTTTTATTAAGAAGTCTTTGATTTTGTCATTAGGTTTATATTAGATAATTCATCCAGATTGGTCTGTGAGACTTAATTATGCATTATCACAGTGTGCTGATTGATATTGAGAAAGCTAAGTGTTCTATGTAATTGGTAATAAAGAAGGTAATTGTAGAAATTTGTCCAATCAGTAATGATTATGAGGCTGTGAGTAGGTAATGATGTTAACCCTAGTTGCCTCTTACACAGTCCACCTCTAGCATATCAAATATCAAATATAATAAGCTCTACAGAAAGAGGAAACACCCTGTTCACACACATTAACATTATTAGCAATATTTCTCCTTTTTAAAGTTAATTTAGAAAATGAGTTCAAGAGGCCAAACCTCAGACACAGTAGGACGCTTCACCTTTGAGGTGTTTCTCAGATACAATATTACATGAAGGCTCCGTCTGGTAATAGTGGTGGTGGAGTGTAAGTCCTCCTCATGTATAAGGGCTTTAGCCCACTGAGAGCCGTATATCAGAAAGCAGTAAAAGAGAGACGCTAAGAGCACTGATGAATGTCTGAGAGATAGATGTGTTAAGTGACCTTGGTACATTACACTCTCCTTCAAAGCCCGAGCAATGAAGATTGGTATAGTCTTATCTTGTGTGTGTGTGTGTGTGTGTGTGTGTGTGTGTGTGTGTGTGTGTGTGTGTGTGTGTGTTTGTAGTCTATAAGCTGTATAACCAATTTTCAAAGATATCTCATTTTTACAAGAATAATAGCACCTGAATTTCAATGTGTCCACAGGTCTTGTGCTTTTCAACTTGTTGTTTTTGTCTCATTTTTTCCCATTTTGTGTGCATGTGCTGTATGCAAATGTGTATAAATGAGTTTGATTTCATATGAAAGTATGTTATTTCTTTATTAAAAGTAAATTAGTTTCCCATAAACCAACACTTAGCTACTTTATGTAACTAACAATGATTTTTAGCATTGATGAATTTACTGATTATTTTCTAAATGAATCAACTAATTGTTTGGTTTATGAAATTTCAAAAAAGATAAAAGAATTGTCCCAGGCTGCAGTTTTAAATGTCGAGTTTTGTCCAATCAGCAAAAAAAAAACCCCAAATACATTCAATTGATGATGATATAAACCAGAAATAACAGAAAATGTCACTTTCCAGAATTAGAGAATCTTTAACAATTTGGCCTCATAAGTGACTGATATGATTATTTAATCACCAAGATTTCTTGATTAATTCTCTGCTTAGGTATATATTTGTCGCAGCTCTATTTTAGCATTTATTTTAGGTTGGTCTGGTTATAGAATAGTAAAAATCATTTTGAAACAAGGGTGTAGTTTCTGAAAAAAAGTGGCACTTAAACTCAAAACAGTTTCCAAAAAGCAATTTGAACATTTTGCTCATGGAGAGAAAAATTCTGATCAAGTCTCTCGGTGAAGACCCTGATTTACTGTGACTGTGGTTTTTATTAAGAGAGAAGAAAGCAAGCCAAAAACAAACACAATCACATTGATTTATGGGAGGGATATCACACAAAATATCCTTCTTTAATATTCACAGGCAGCTCATAAAATAGGCTGCATAATAATTTCACCATTTCATGGGATATTAGACCATAATGACCACAGTCCTCCCCTCTACACCCCACAGCCCTACAGGCTACACACACATACAGATATACACCTCAACCCCTGGGCAGACCAGTGTCGGGGCTAATTTATAGGTGAAAATGAAAGGCAAGCTTAATGTAATGGCTCCTTACAGCCAGGAGATATTATTCGCACCATCACTCCATGGGTTCAAGAAAGAGGAAGATTCGGACACAAGAAGGAATGTGGATTAAAGAAGAGTGCAGGTCAAGTCAGTGTGAGAGAGAGAGGGAGAGAGAGAGAGAGAGAGAGCAAGGGAAAGAGAGGGATATAGGGACTAAACAAATCAACACTGGGATTGAAGGGCTCACAGCACACATTCTGTTTTTTTTTTTTTCCAGGGAAAAAACAACAGCAGCCATGAATGTGTTCCCAACGAATCTACAACTACAAGCCTGAACAAATAGAATCACACACACACACAAACACAGCAGCAACAACAGCAGCAGCAGCTGAAACTGGCGTATTCTACTCTTTGAGTTAATGGGAATAAAATACCTCAGTGGATGAGTGCAGATGTGTTTGATACAAATAGTCATTTTCCTATTTGCTGCCTCATTGGGCATGATGAATGATGGAAGTCATGGAGGCGGTGTGATAAATGGCAGCACCTTGGCTCTACTGCATGGCCTATTGATTCTCCTTCTTTATTACCCCTCCAACCCAGCTGGCTGCTCTGAACCCCCCCCCCCTCCCTTCTGCACCCCCCCTCCCCATGCACACACATACACACACACATGCAGACACACACACACATGCAGTGCTCTCGGAGAAACAAATACACACGTGCATGCAGCCATGTGCTCAGTGAATACACACACACACACACACACACACACACACACACACACACACACACACACATGCAGACACACACACACATGCAGACACACACACACACTGCAAACATGCAACACATGCACATTTAGAGATCCACAGAGAGAGGGAAGGTGATGAGAGGCGGCAGGAAAAAAGAGGCAAAGAAAAAGTATCATGAGTGGGTGGAGGAAAGGTGAAGAGAGCATAGCAGAACTGTGTTTTCATATTTATGGTTTTAAAAAAAACGCTACGAGATGGTTGCCTCGGATAGAAATCCACATCCAGAGGATGAGTTACAAACAACGAAAGAGGGGAAATCAAAACATACAGATGACTCAATTAAAGTGTGTCGTGAAGGTGATTCAATCTTCCTGAAATTGTTTGGTTCATTTATAAATTCCAAGCTGTCAGGGACTGAATAGTTTGATGAGGGATTGGCCCGTGTGTGCAACGCCATCAGTCACACAGACAAAGCGGGCAGGATAAATCAGTGATATGACCATCTACTGAGCTCTTCATCATGAGGTAATGAGGGTAATATCCTCCTCTGCACACTTACATCCAAGCAGGTTTTAACTCAACAAACAGACAAGCCCAGACTACCTTTATTGTATGTGTTCACACACACTGAGAGCACTCACACACACACACACACACACACACACACAGGCACGTCCTCAAAGATGCAGAATGGTGTTTGAGTAGCAGTGACAGGTATTTTCACTGTGACAACATGTGCAGAGGTGAACCAAGATGACTACTTCCTGTTGGACAGCAGGAAGTGACACAGGTCAGGGGGAATGAGGTCAGAGGCCTGTCATAGACGAATCATGGAAATGTCTCAATCAGCACTGTCATAAAAAAAAGAAAACCCAGCGGTCTTTATCTCTCTGAAGGAGGAAGAAGAAACAGAGTGATCAAACCATGCTGACCTCTCAGAGTTCAATTTACCTGCTGCATCTCTTTGACCTTGAACCACGGAGATAATAATTCAGGGTTTGGGGCGGGTGATAAATGGTTTGTGTATGTGTGTGCATGTGCATGTGTCTGTGTGTGTGTGTCCATGTCTAATTCACAAAAGTGAAAACAAATGGAGAGGCAGTGAGCTTGACAAACAGGCAAGGCACACACACACACACACACACACACACAATAACACACACGATCGAAAACACACCTGCTACCACTAATCTGTGTTGTGTAACCGACGAGATTGTAACAGAAATTGCTGTTTTTCAATTAAGATCAACTTTGTTCCACCAGGCTGCCGAATAATGAAATCTGTTTTTTGGGCTGTGGCTTCATTCAGTGTTTGTATTATTATAATTTATAACTTTAACATTATTTGGATGTAACTGTCAGTGCAGCTGTGGATAAACTTCATAACCACTGGATTTAATGTGTTTTAGAATATTTTCCCAGAAAGTCGACTTTTATAAAAGCTGTATGAATAGGAACTAATTTCTTTACTAATGGTTTAGTAATAATTTACAGTGCTTTATAGAACCCATAAAAGGTGCACTATACAACCTTTTTTCTTACAGGCCTGTAAACAAACATGGACATAGATCTTTAAACAAAGAAAAGCAGTTTCCAAGAGATAACGTGATTTTTACAAATACTTTAAATTTACATTATTACATTTGTAATGTTTATAAGAGCATAAAATGGAAAACAGAGCACATTTCCCACCTGGACTACACAAACAAAAATGTTACTGGTGCATCTTTAACAAAAAACTTTAGGACTGCCAAGTTGCATAAAATCTCATTTTCTTCTATTTTGGAAAAATTTAGTTGTACATGTTGGTAAAACAATATTCATCAACCACAGGTTTCTAACTTTCTGATAAGCCATTAAGTTAAAAAGATGAATATTTGTATTTCTTAAGAGTGCTCAGACAGACTTCTTTAAATGTAGCAATATTGCAATATACACAAGTTCCATTAAAAGTCCTTCAATGAAAATATCATTTAGGTAAAATGAGCATGAGAAGCAAAAAGGTACTCTAAGCACTGAAAGCAAAATTACTCAGAATGTAATAAACTGCTCCTGTGAGTGGTATATTGTAAGACTATATTTTATACTATTGTATTATTAGTGTATTGTTATTGCTGTTGAATAAGTGTGTCAGTACTGTTGCACTGTTATTGTTGGTGGTGGAAGTGGCTTATCAACTTGTATAAGTGCTTGGTTCTGTTCCTCCACTTGTATAAATGAATGTTTTTTATTAAAAATATTACAGAGAAATTAAAGAGCTAAAAAATCAACTGCTAGAGAAGCATAAACAGCAGCATTTTTTAAAATAAAATGAAAAAACTGATTTTTTTTTTTTATGAATGGTCTTAAACAAAAATCCACAATTTAAAATTGTAATTAACCATTAATTAGGCAGTTGTTGCAACTAGTAGTTGCAACTTATTAACCCTCTATTAAGGGTGTCCTGTTACATTGACAGTTGATTAATAGCAAAGCCAAACACAGTTGTAAAAATATAAAAAATGTCTTGGTAGCTGATGTTATAGGCTAATTGTAAACAAATGCTGCTGATCATATTACACTGTCATGCATGTAAAACAGTTAAAAATGTTTGATACATTATAATAAATTCTAAATAAGGGCTTAAATTTAAAAAAATTAAAATAAGAAGATTTTATATTTATTTTTGCTTTTTTGTTTTGGATACATGTAATAAGCACATGACAACATAGGTCCATACAGCTTGTTGAGGTCAGTCAACCAATATATACATTAATGCTGACAAATTTTTTGCTAATCTGTGTGTGTGTGTGTGTGTGTGTGTGTAAGTGTGTGTGTGCAGGCCCTATGAGCACGTGCGTGTACATGTGCCAGCTTGATGGCTTCCACCTCACGCTCCCTGCTTTAAAAGTCCATTTGGACTCCTGCCTACAATCACCTTCTTTTCGTCGCTGTGGTAACGGAGCCAGGCCTAATTAGTATGCATTATCAATTAACAAACTTAATAGCCGGCAGATTGATTAGATCCTCAGTTATAGGGGCAGAACTCAGGCGAAACACGGAATGAAAAATAATCATACACACTGGCTTGCATGCTCACTCGCTCTCACTCTCTCTCTTTCACTCACACACAGCTACAAACACACACACAGACAGACACATACACACACTGACACACACACACACGCACATACACAGCAGCAGCAGCAGCAGCAGCAGCTCACTAACCTTCTCCTCCTCCTCACTTGTGTAATTACTGTATGCATATGGCGGTGAGTGGATTGGGAATGAGGCAGTGTGAGGTTTTAAATAAACCTTCAGCTTATAATGAGTCAGGCCGCCATGGCTAGTTTAGCTCTGATTGTGCTCCACTCTAATGAATGACAAACCTTCTCCAGTGCACATGCATGCTTTCACATACACATACACACACACACAAACACGGGGCTGTTGAAGTGTGTATCCATACAATAAAGATATGTGCAGTGTGTTGAGAAATGTATAGGATGCATCTTTCACTTCACACACATCCAAACATTCACTGTGCATGCTGTGTATACAGTATACACACACGCACACACACACACACACACACACAAACTCATACACACACATACTGAGAATGCAATCAGGCGTTAGGTTTACCCTCCTATCAGTCTAATGGAGGTTAATGAATGATTAGGTCTAATAATTTTAGAGTGGAGCTCTAGCTTAGCCACACAATGCATCAAACACTTAACAGAGTGAGAGCATCAGCAACAAGAAACAAACTAACCATCTGTGTTGTCATGGTGACATGAAAGCAAAGGGGACAATTGTCTAAAAATGCAAGTAAAACATTATCATTAAATTTAGACTATTGCGACTTATTTGAAAATGTTCTGATGACTGCTGGTGCTGTCCATGGTGCTGAAACACTTGAGTTCAAAATCATGTTGCACTGAAAATATCCTGCTCGTAAAATAAACAACTTAGGAATGTTTAATACATTCAGTCCCTTTCAATCTCACTCTCTGTTCTCTGATCAAATAAACTAATGTATAGTTTTTAAAACATCAGGAACTAAAAAGGGGTTGCACTGTTTTGGGAAGAAAGAATAGAGCTTGTACACATTACTCTCCTTATTTTTTTTTCTTACTTTGGATGAAATAACATAATTGTGAGCATTTATTTTAAATTTCTGGTTTGTAATATTCAGTCTCCCAGTGTCACCATTATGGGTTTAATTTTGAATGTAAACATATAAAGTCAAAGTCAAAATCCAAGAAATTATCAGGACTAACTTAATGCGATAAACAAAATGAAAACCTGTTCCTCCTACACTGGATCTAATCATCATTAGTTCAGACATATTTTCATCGGAAAAATGAATATATTTTGACAGGGCTTTAAAAAACAACTCTGATTTGAAAACACACTCACGAAACCTTTACAATACAAACCAGAGTGTAACAGGGTTTTATTTAAACAAACAGAAACTAAGTTTGTTTTTGAATATTGATGGTTTGGTGGAGAGAGTACGAGTACACCTCAGAGGAATGAAGGCAATAAGGTAGCAGTCAATGAATTAGCATCAGGATCTGGGTCTCCTTCCTCAGCCCTGGCGGCTAAATGCAGGTCTATAGGCACATAGGCCCAGTATAGAACCAGTGACCTACCATAGCAGTGAAAGGCCAATTCATGGGCATTAAAATGCAAACGTGCGCATATTTCAAAGTGTTAAATTTTATGAAGCATTTAAAGCACCATCCCTCCAGTAGTAAATCCTAATGATCTTATTTCCTATTCATAATATTCATACTCGCCACCTCTAAGCAGTGACATTAAAAATGTTTGCATCTCCACCAACTTAGAGGTTGAAATTAAACTGAGTTTGGCAGTGAAGACACATATTTACACGTAATCACAATTACACACACACACACACACAAACACACACATATACACACTGTGAGACTTTAGTGCAGATGTGCGCCTGCTCTCCTCTGCTGCATTGTGGCCCAGTTTGCAGCCATCTCCCTCTGATGTATAACTCGTTGTCCAAGCCTTAATGTTGATTTATTATCCATCCATAAATTAGAAAAATATGTTTGAGAATTCCGTGGCGCAGCCAGGCTCTGCGGTCCGTCTGGGGATTGGCTGACGTGTCAGAGGCGCATATTGGCTCGCCAGGCAGCCTTTTGTTTCCCTGCACCAGCAGGCATTTAATGAGTGCTGATGGCTTAAGGTAAATGTGTTAGGACAGACAGCAACAACAGCCACAAAAACAGCCCGCTACATGGGAGAGACGTAGACCCACTCAAGAGCAGAAACCTGCTCCTTTACCTCACAGATGCACGTTAAAACAACAACATGATTTTCATTACAAATCATTTGGTTTCTTTTTGTTAAGAGTCAAATAAAGTTTCATGAGCAGTTGGTGACCATAAACTTCATGAGCAGTGTCTTTACGCAACCTTAAAGACTGCTTTGCTAATTTTACAAAGCTTCAGCCTTCCATTCAGCAGTTCAATAAAATGCCTCTCCAGAGCAAACTCATCATATTAGCTCCAGTTTCAGCAGTATGCAAGCCTATTTTTCTCTTATCCTGCTATTATCAAATAAGGTTGATTATTACTGGTGATGATTCTCCTGCTGGTCCTGGCTGACTTGTGTACCGACATACATACTAATTTCTAATAAAGCCTCAGACATCTCTGGGGGTAGCATGTTGTAGCACAAGCCAGGCTGTGCCACAGTCCTATCAGAAATGTTTTTGTGCAGTTCGCATTAATCATAGAAGTAATCACAGGTCAAAGTTTAATTTTGTGACATAAAAAGCTGCCGTGATGTACGCAGGGAGCATCATTCCCTATTTATCCAGAACAGCCTCTAGCTCTACGAGACACACTGTACAGTGCATAATCAACATGCTGAGACAGAAACATCATTGTCATCTTGTCTTGAGCTGACACTGTCACTTCATTGTCATGGCTGTTAGGTCTGCTGTGCTGATGTCCTGCTCTACTGTTTATGTTACAGATGTTGCAGTAATCAGAGCAGCAGCGTGTGAAGGACTCAGCCTGCAACCCTGACCATCATCACGCCTGCAAAGGTCATTGTGGAAATGCTGGGTGATGCTGATGGCTGGGATGGAATGAGACACCGTTCCACTGAGATAACCCATTTTTCTCACATCGATCCCATCGCCATCAGTGGCTCTCCTCAACTCTTTTGGATGCTCATATTCCTCCCTGACAACCTTAAAATGCACTAAAAGTTAAAAGTTAAAAGTTGCAATCGCTGAGCAAATTATTTGTTTACATTTTCAGAACTTCACCAGCTCAATATAAGCATCCTGTCATGGTGGCTCCTGGTGAAAAATCAGCAATTAAACAAATTCAATTGGACAATAATTAGAACAATAAGGTGCTCATGTGCGCTCAGTGTTTGTTCATAATTCACTGCCATATTTTAATCATCTTGTTAGAATTTTGAACCAATTACAGTGCTTGTCACAACATTATGTGGACAGTTTGCTCTCAAAATGGCTTCACCCATTAGCTGGGATTTTGAGTGCCTTTCCTCATCTAGAAAACAATGAATCTTTCTCCTAGAAATCCATATCAGTCAAGATACAATTGCTGTTTTGATGGCAGCCTGGGTTGTGGAAACAACTGATGTTTTGTGTCTGTGTGTGTGTGTGTGCATGTGTGTGTGTGGGTGGGAGGGGGTTATGCCTGTGAGGCACACTTACTGTCCGTCAGCAGGGTTAGCAATGTCTCAGTCTGAGCATTTATCCTGGGCCATAATGGGGTGCTGAGTTGCTCGTGGCGGCCATTGTTTAATGATCTCCTTGGGCTCTGGGAGTAAACTACTGCGGTAATCAGAAGGGTAAACTCAGCTATATTTCAATTTGGAGAGCCGCTCTTCCGTTCAGAGAGGCCGCTCTGAGACGATAAATAATAGGACTATTTAGCCTATCCCACAGGCTGCCTCTCTGACACCTACCCAAACACATACACAGACACACACAGGCACACACACACACACACGCACACACACGCATAAGTCCGCCTATAACAATTCAAGTCCCTTCCATAAATCAGCCCCACTAAAAGCTGGTGATTAGCGACATCATTTAGCCCCTAAAACCCAAACAGCGACAACTGTTTCCTTCCCTGTTTTAGGGCGAAGATGGAGAGATGCACAGATGGTAAATTGGTTGGAGGGGAATGAACTGTAGCTTGATGACTGGACTTGGGGATATAGAATAAATTCAATGCAGGTTCAGTTTCACAGTTTAGATTATTTGGGCTATTTATAGTGACAAGTGACGGCTTTGACCTTGTAGATTAGGACACGGTCAATGGTGAGATGATTGTGTCCTTTATGAAGCATTTTGGTGGCTTATAAGGTTGACACAATTATTTTTTGAGGTGAAAAACATCAGATGAATCCAGAACTTACTCATTTTATTGTTTTTATTTAGTATTTTCTAAATTCTACTACAGTGTACTTTTCTCATAATGTTCAATAATGAAGAAATTATTTTTTTTAAATTAGAAAACAAAGTAAGTTTGTTACTACTGAGAAACAACTGAGTCAAATGTTTTGAAATTAAACAAATGCAATACTGTAAAACCATCTTGTATGGGTTTATTTAAGCAATTTAAACTTTTCCTCATATTTTAATAGCTCTGTCCTCTGTTCATTTAGGCACAAATTAATATATATATATATTTTTTATACAATTAAAAATTATTCAGTTGCAGAAGTGGGTTTTCTCCCTTTTTAACAACATCTAACAGTTGACATGAATCATCTTTTTGTCGTGCACTCTTGTGTTCCCTCTCAATTATGGTTCTCGCATCATTTCTGTTGCCTGTTGTGCGTTTAAAATTATGTTTTCATCATGTTACATACACAGATGCATTGTAATATTCCTCTGCTTTTTTTCTTATCAGGGGCTCAGTAAGCCCATACAATGAATTTTTTCTCATCTGTACATCAGTGGTGGAAGCAATTTTCAAATTATGTTCGGCCACTGCTGCTGCTGCGTGAATCATTCCTGGTGTTTATTTGTGCAGCAGAGTGTCGTGTTGAGAAGTGGAAGACTGAAGTCAACATTGGAAACACACACCGAAAATAAAATAAAAAACAGTTGATGCCGCTTCTCTGTGCTCTATGAATGCAGTATATAATGTTGGGTGTAAGACTATGAAACCAGAGATATTTTCATGTAGACACTGAGAATAAAGAAGTATTTACATCTTTGCTTTTAACTTCAACTTCAGTGTCTCTGTTGGTTTATTTCTTGAAAAGTTTGCAGAATACACTGGAGCAAAAAATTAGCTTGTCAAAAAAAAAATACTTTGTTATAGACCATGTGAATGGCATTTCATTTTGGTTTTGACAAAGACGAAGAAGTGATTGCAAGAGCACAGAAAACCAGTTAAAACTGTACTGTTGCATAGTGTTAGTGAAAATCCTTAACTTCTTCAAGAGCGACTCCCCTGTAACCTGCATTAAAAACACAAGTCCTTTTAATTATACATTAAAAAATACAATTGTGCCACCTTTGTCCACTCTAAAAAAGCAGTCAGTTATTGGACTAAAGAGAAAAAAAACCATTTTCCAGCCAATTATATCTCCATCCTTAAAACCAGTGATTTACAAGCGTCAATAAAATCATACAGATTAAGCGACCTAACCCAACAATTTTCTCATCTACCATCCTGCAATACTGTTCTGCTGGTCTCAGTGGAGAAGGATCAGACGTGTGTCTGATGATGGCTTCCTAAAGAGCTTCAATTAATGGCCTGTCACTTATCATTAGAACTGCTGAAAGGCGGGACGCCAGGGAGCACGATGCAAACAAAGGCACGTTTTAGAACATCAATTCTAAAAGCACCCATCGACTCTCTATTCTAGCGGCTGGCCTCTGAGGCCCTCGTCCCTGCTGGCCCCGAGCCCCGCTGTCTCTCCTGGGGGATTAGAGGGATCTGGAGAAATTAGCCGTTTGGATGACAAGCGGAGGCCAAAGGACGAGCGGGTGTTAATGTCCCCTTTTACGGGAACAAAAGCAGTGGGGATTTTAAATAACACGTCTCCATCGCCGCCTGCGTCCACTCCAGTCACAGTGTGTGTGTGGCAGGTTACTCAGCAGTGTTAATTGATTGAAGTCGTTTGTGAGGGAGGAAAATGGTGTGTCTGACAGCCTACACCAGCCAGCATCTGCGACTCACAAACTCAGTGCATTTTTTTAAAAAGTAATTTTTTATTTTTTTTTACTAGTCCCAATTTTAAAGCAACACTTGCACAAATTTGATCAACAATTTCTTAAAAACTGGGAATTAGATTTGGAAAAATATTCCTAGTAAGGGCCAAAGGTGCAAGATGTCAACATTCATCCTAATGTAGCACAACTATCTTTGGTCTGGCACCAGCAAAGTTGTTTACTCTTCATTACAGTTTCAGACAGAGGCAGGTAGATCCTCAAAGAGAACATCCACAACAACATCCTCTTGACTGGGGCTCTGCAGTGCTGCTTTTGTCCATTACGCTTGGCCTCCTCATTGACAGCCAATAAATCATTCATTTAGAGGCAAAGCAGGGAGAGAATCAAACAGCCATTTCAGAGCCTGAGGCCTTTCACTGTAGTGGCTGCTGCAGGCCACAGATCTAATGTAGAGTGGCTAGGCTGCAGGCGGGTGGAAGGGCTCTTAAGAGACAGCAGCGCATTGTTTGGAGAGACGGGAAACGCCGCTCTCATTAGACCTGGAGCTGAAAACCAACCTGAAAGGCCTGCTTCAATCTACCTGCCCTGTGCTTGGAATAAATCACCCCTGTGTGTGTGTGTGTATGCGTGTGCGAGTATGGCATGTACACATACAAACACGGTAACAACTGCGAACACGCACACACACACTCATAAGCAGACACTTACAAAGAGCTTTATACATGGCTTTCAGAGCGCACCTCTTCAGGTTCAGAGTTGTTTTAGCGCAGCGCTTGTTAAAGGTAAAACCTTTTACCTCTCTGCCTCCGATGGCCCTTTCATTAAGGTGCTTTCTCATTCAAATCAGAATCACAATTAAGCCTGTCCTGTCTACTGCCTTTTTCCTTTTCCTTTCTCCAGTAGATTTGAGTAGTTTTTTTTGCACAAAGTGACTCGCTGCTACGATGAGTGGCTCATGTGTGAGCAGGACTGCAGGCTGCTGTCATGGCCAGTTCTGCCGCTGCAAAAGAGCTGCATTTGGGCCAATAGAACAAAAAAATTATACAAAGATGTTATCATTTCCATGGAATGTTGCCAGAAAGATTTGGGATAATTTTTGAAGGCAGATTTTAGCCTTTGGCCTGTTGCCATGCTGAATTTCACTAGAGCCAAAAGCTCACTTAGCGCAGCCAAAGTAAAGAGAATCTAATACTTTACACCAGGTAGTCAGGCACAGCAGGTAACACTGCATGACCAATTACAACACACACTGAGACATAAAGAAAAGAAAGAGAATAAATTACACAGTCACTGATGTAAAAAAAACCCACAAAAGGAACTGACAGAGCACAAGAGTGGCCTGGAAGAGAAGAAGAAGGATAGATAGCAATAGGAAATAGGAGACAAGATGGAAAAGTGGGAATGAAGAGCAGGAAGCTGCAGAAATCTGGTGGGTGAGATGTCAGACTATTTAAATACTGATGAGGCCCTCTGTCTCTCCTCGTCTCTGCTAATGACATGCTCATCAAAGCCAGACAGAGGAACCTGCAGCCTGCTCTGCCATGCCTGTCACAACACACACGCGGTCAACACATCAGGGTACATCTGTGTTTACGTGTGTGTGTCAGGGGGATTCTCACATTGCTGTTCTGTCAGAGTGCAAGGTACGACCGAGAGGTGATGAATGTCCTCCTCCTCGTCAGAGAGTGCTGGCACTGCATCCTCACACACACGACTCACACGAGCAAAGCAACAAAATCTCTCCTCGAGTTCACTTTAGCATTTCTTCTTTTCTTCTCCTCCGTCTTTCTCATCTATTTGTTCTCTTTGCCTGCTGTGTCTCTACCAGCATTCAAAATTAAGGTGTCACACTAGAGCGGATGGATTACACACACATGCACGGAGTCACACACACAACTATAAATGAGGTGAAATGGAATCAGACCCTTATTGAATGCCTGCTTGAAAAACTGTGTTTGGTCCATAAGCACTACACTCTGCTTCAACCCATATTGATCCAGGCTTGTTATTTGTTTTGAAGTGAATAGTACATGTTTGGATTAAGACAAAGTCTTTGTCTCTTGGACTACTGACAGGAAACAGCAGGTGATAGAGCAACATCATGAAAGGAATGACCTGCTATAAAACTGGCAATAAGCACCACAAAAATGGGTGCCTCACAAAACACATACGTCTGTTTGAGACACGAACACAGAGTCGTAGCAGACAATAAAGTGTCCGCGCAGCAGACACTTAAGTGGACAGCAGGATATATATTTGTTTGGGTTCCACTGTGTGACTACATTTCCAACTGTTATTGCAGCTGGAAACAAAACTTTTGCTCTAAATTGGCTTTAAAAAGACATCATAAAACTGTCTCTCCATCTTTCATCGCCTCTCCTCATCTTCTTCTTGCGTCTCCTCATTGTGACTTTAGCTCTAAAGCAGAGGAGAGTGTCAGCGAGCGCTCTGTTTGATTCAGTGCTATCTAACCTTGCTTTATGAAAGCATTAAATTGATAGTTCCAGACCAGCCCAGAGAAAATGCACATAAAACTGAGACTAACTGAGAGATAATAGTGCTCGTAAACTGGTCTAAGAGCTCTATAACTCACAACGTCCTCAACTTGTTCCGTCTTACACAGCACAAGCTGTCGCATCCAAAATACTGATGGCCCGAAGGCACAAACTGCAATGCAAATGCATGCAAAAGGGAAAAACTACATCTGAACAAATGAGAAAAAACAAGACTGGGACCTGATTTCTGGGGAAATACCTTTGTCACTTTCTGATGAAGTGTTTGATTAGAAGAATCAATACTTTTCTCGTGTCTGTCCTTTATAAATGAAACTGAAGTCAGCAGCTATTTGGCCCATGACAAAGACAAAAAAAAAACAGTCTTGCTCTGACTAAAGGAGACCAAATCTGCCTTGCATCATCTGTGAAGTTCACTAATAAACACAAAATTGTTTGTATAATGTGAGAATGTAAAAATGTTGGTTGTTAGTTATCATTATACATTATACGTTGACTGGAAAAAGTTCCTTTCTGCAATCTACCTGTCAGCTGTTCCAATGCAAAATATAATCCAGCATACACTGACCATGAAATGACACTTCATGGGCCGCTGTTTAGCTCAGTCGGGAGCACAGGCAGCCCATGTACGGAGCGCTCAGTCCTCCACGCAGCGGTCGCAAGTTCGACTCCGACTCCGACCATTTGCTGCAGGTCACTCCCCTCTCTCTCTCTCCCCGTTTCCTGTCACTTCTTCAGCTTTCTCTATCATTAAAGGTGAAAAGCCCCAAAAAATATATTAAAAAAAAAAACAAAAAAAACATTAAAATATAAATAAATGAAAAAAATAAATAAATAATAAACTTAAACACAAAAAATACATTTCTAACTGGATTTTTTTTGCAAATATAAGCCTACAGATAGGTTATTACTTTTGTTTATTGTATTAAGTTTTACTAATACAGTAAGTTTTGTCAGCAAATAATGCCCTGTTTCATCTTCCCGTTGACACAATTTTTTTGTTCATGACAAGGTAGCATTTTTTTTAGAGACAACTGATAAAGGCTGTTTTTCCAGAAGAAGCTCCACACGGAACAGTGAGGGTATAGCTAGCTGGTTAACAGGCATATTATGCTGCATAAATCTTTGACAATAATAACTCTACATCAGAAACATAAATCAATCTGAAGTGCTTCAAAACTTTGAGCACCTTCAAAGGTGAACATAACAATCCTTGATACAAGAATAAATAAATTAAATGGTATCAGAAAAAAATATTAAAGTAGAACTTTGATGTTAAAATGTTAATTATTAACATAGAAAATCAGCAAATCAAACTGAGTCAGGAACTTGATTCTAAAAAGAACACAATAAAAACAAAACAAGACAAAAATACAAACACAATAAGACCTAAAAGATAAGCTGTGTAAACCTTAGACAAATTATTAATATAAATCAAGTTGATTTAGGAACTTTATGAGCACAAAAACTTTGAGTGCAGACTGCATGGCCTGCATGTTAGCAAGTGAGGAAATGTTAGTTAGCCTTGTTCTTTTTTCATGTTCATTCCTCTTTGCCTGTGGGTCAAAAGTGTCTGCAGACATGTTCCCAGCATGCATCACTTAAAGAAGCATTAAGCCATCACGTAGCTTTGGGGGAGAAGTTAACTTGGTAGATTTAGCAGTTGGGAAGAGAAACTAATCTTAAGAAAGTTTGCATTAATCAAATCACACGTTTTTAAAATGAGTATATGATAAAGTAAATTGATAAAAAATATTCACAAAATATATCCTGTAAACACTGGATACATTTAACAGTCTGATTGAATCAATGAATAAACAATCATTTTGCTGTTGATAATTTGCCTTTGTTTTTGCACCACTGTACTTGGTAGAAAAATAGTGTTTGCATTTTGAAGTTGTCCCTATATCTTCTTTCTCTTTTTAAAAAACATATGCATCTATTAAAATGTTAAATTAATGCAATGAATTGCTAGGTATCTTAAATCTGCATTAAAGGACAGAAATTTTGATGGAAAATGGTACTTTTAAAGACAAACATCTAGGCCATGTGTAACTTTACACAACCTTGCCTGCGACTCTGTTGATGGGATACTAACTGTAGGAGCCAGATATTGCTTTGTTTAGTGATTATTCTGTGTTCAATTAGTTTTGTTATGTTGGTGATATGCAGTTTGGGGTCACGTGAGCACCGTAGTTGACAGCCGGTAGGTTATAGAAGAGGCTGCTTCACCTGCACTGGGGGGAAGAGAGCCAAGTCTAAGTAGCCGTAATTTTTGTTGAACGCTTTTGTTATTGCTTTTGTTCTTTTGTTTGCTTTGATACACGCTCGCCAATAAGTGTACACATTCAACATCATATGGGCGTGTGTAAAGCCACTGCAGTATCTGATTGTGTTATTAAAAATCAAAACTCCAAAACTTCTTTGGACTCAGTGTGCCTCTCTGGAACAGCAGCAGCACGTCACAAATACACCTATTCTCTGCCTCACAAGCCACTTTTTTAAGGTTCTGGAAAGCCACAACACTAACTTCCTGAGAGACGGGAAGTAGCATGTGAGAGTGGGAAAACTTGCTTTAACTTAACTTCTCTGAGCATAAACACAGGAGTATCATAGGGCTGCATGCTATTACCTTTTCTCTCCCATCACACACGTTTCTCCTTTCTGTGTCCACCACCTATCAGGAATGTTGGTATTTGACAAGTTGTGAATGAGACCGAGCTGAGATGTCAGATTTCTAACAGAAGTGCACCCTGAAAGGCTGTATATGCTATTGAGCTGTTATCCATACAAGGTAATGTATGTGGAGGGCAGTCTCAGCGGCTTAATCTGTCCTGTGCTCACTGACCAGAGCCCAGCTGACTCCAAGTGTGAGGCAGATTAAACAAATCATTAAAATTTGCATACAGTATAAGTCTGTTTCTGTGGGTGTGTGAAAGAAAGGCAAATGCTTGACTGCTCTATAGGAGCTGAACCTAAAAACACAAGTGGCATGTGTGTGTGTGTATAAGGCAATGCTTCTCAATTTTTTTCAGTTAATTCCCCCCTAGGAAGAAAAAACAGGGGGGACAGCACATGCACAGAAAAAAACAAACGCTGCTACACTGCTGGCAGCACGAGATTTGTGCTCAAGGAAGAGATGGTGAAGAGATAACAGATAAAGAGGGAGAGAGATAAAATGCTTTCATTGTTTTGTATCTAAATAAACGCATACGTTTTATCATTGTGTGAAGCTGAAACACACATTGTGTGACATGTACACTTTTACGTACGCATGCAATAGACTGAAATGAATGCAAGGACTGTAGTTTTGTGTGTGTTTGTGTAGTGTAGTGTATACACCACACTCAACAACTGAAAGCTCTTAGATATATTCTTCTGTATACTTAAGCTGTACTTTTAAACTTGTGTGCATTCTTTCAACATTCTCATGTAACATTCTTATGCATATCTGTGCTGTAGGATTAAATGAGTTCTGATTTGTCAAGGGATGGAACTAAAAAGGACAAAACACCAATAGAATTTGACCCCCACCAGTACAAAATCAAACAATATATAACTCCACCAGCCACTTACAGGTATACTTTGTATTATCAAGGATCAAATGCGGTCAAGGACCCAGAACTTTTTGCTGGCCTAGATCTGGACTTCTTTGCTCCAATAGACGGCAATTTGTATATGTGTATAACCAAACCCTCATGTATATTGCATTAATTTACAGGTATCTAGCTTGCAGTTACTTGACATTTTTGCTTTTGATAATCAAGTGAGTTTTGGAGGTGCAGGCAGGAAGTGTTAGTGACATTTCTACAGAAATGGCTGCCAAGGTGTGTGTGTCTTGTGTTTCTGTTGCTACTAGGTGTCGTGTTGTTTTCTCTTTTGTGTATGTGTGTGTGTCTGGTAATGGCATGCCCCCCCTTCCTCTCTCTCTTTCTCACAGTCCTTCATTCCACCAACACAGCTGCTCCTGCTTGCAATCAGTGCACCTGCCTACCATCTACTCATGAGCTCTCCAACATAAACACCCGGATCTTGCTCCCAGACTTCACTGCCTCAGTGCATGTGGGAGTAGACACATCCAGCGCACAGTGTTGTTTGTACAGACACGTTTACCATGATTTCCCTCCCTGCCTGTTGCCATCTTTCTTCTCCTTGTGCTCCAGGATTATCTCTCCAACCTGCCTGCCAACTTTCCTCCGCTCCACTGTTTCCTCAGCTCCACTGTTTCCTCAGCCCTTCCCTTCCACTGCCCCTCATCTGACATCTTTGCCACTGCTTCTTCAGCCACAGTCAAAGCCCTTAAGCTACCAGACAATAAATACTTTAAATATTCTCTGGTCTCTGCTGGGTCTGCACTTGGGTCAACCAGAGAACTTAACCTGACAGAACCAGGCTACTGTAGCTGTTTCCAGTCTTTGAGCTATCCAGCTAACTAGCTGCAACTTCAAAAAAAGAAAGAAAAACAAGTATACTCCCCAAAATTTCAATCTACTGATTTAAAGTTGCCTAAAAATTCTTAAAATACTACTTGAGGAACCATAAGGTTCTATTTTCAGAGAGAAGTTGCTTATTACACGTATATTTCAATATTGCCACTTACTAATCCTCTTAAACTTGCAACTGACGACATTGTTGTTCTTAATTTCTCTTCATTTTAAAGCCCTGAACTAAACATTTTCCCCACATTATTTGCATTTTTTCCACAGCTTAGCCCACATTGAGCCCTTGCACTTTGCTATGGCATTTCAAGTAAGCCGGCTACAAGCAGCCCCTCACTTTCAGGTTTGTCAGTATGAATTTTTCTGGGAGATGCACTTAGTGTTGGTGGATCAAAGAGCCTGGGAACACTTCAAGGTTCTGCAGGTTAGGTCGAACCATGAATGCTCCTCCTACTTAAAGCAAGTGAACTTTATCATAAGGTATGTAATCCCTTTGTTTATGTTCATGTTTTAGCAGAGATAAGCCAGGTTTACTCATTTCATTGATGAATTTGTTTTGTTTTAAGGGTTAGATGCCATATCAGGGTCTGGAAACAGCAACAATGCCAAGTGCATCGCACAAACACGCACACATGCTGCCTGCTGTCATTGGATATTGCCAGGTAAATTATTGTAAGCAGGCAGAGCGAAAGGTTAGATGGGAGGGTCAGGTTTCACAAGTTTATTGAGCGCTTAGTAGTTATGGCAACTGGCCGGCCCTCCCCTCAGGTAACAAAGATGAATTACGGAGTTGGATCAGTGGCATGTTAAAATATGACTAGTGGTTGGATTGGTCATCAAATGTGCCGAGTAAGCTTATATTAGCATGTTAAGTCTATAAAAAAGATATCATTTTGTAAGGTGGTCTGTATTTCACCCTGGAATAAAAGCTTTGACTTGAAACCTGAGGAGTTTAGTAGGCACAAGTACTAGTCTCTACCAAAGTGACCCTCTGCCCTCCTCTTTATCTCTCTTCCATCACAGCCAGGCAAACTAAATAATAAATTAGACTGATGAGAGTCACAGTAGGCGCCCTCAAGACACTACTGTGCACGTCAAGGAGATCAGGTAGGAAGAAAAAGGGTGACTGTGCCATCTGCTGGTTTAGAATGCAAAGCAACATGTACATTTTGGCTTAACCCTCACAGACATGGACTTTTGCTCTTTTAAGATCAAGGCACCAAAGAGACCAACAGCCTACTTTGACCATCTTTCAAACTCTTGCCTTGTTGAATGACAAAAACAATTATTAAATGATCAATTTTTGCTTGTTTTTGTCAAAACAGCAGCATACAGTTGTAAATGTTTTTCTTTAAGTTCCTCATTCAATGTTTCTATTTTTAATCAATAAAAAGATAAAGTTATATTTAAGGTTAACCATCTCAGCACAAATTTAATTCAAATGACTCAAACAGGCAACATATAAAGAACATAACATGAAAATGTTGGAAGACAAGCACTTTTAAACTAGAAACAAGAGCACACATACACAAATATAAATGATTTTAGTCTGTGGTTTCAGGAAATAAGTTCCAAGGCTTTTTCAAAAGCTTATTACTTTCTTGGGGGGGCTCATGCACCTAATGATTTGAGAGTGGGACAGCCTCAAAACCTCACTGACTTGTGGCCACAGTGCTCACCGCTCATCAAAAGTTAGTGGCACTGTAATGGCCCTGAAAACTTAAGAATTTCTTGACTCAACAAATAAATTATTTATGAACAGTAATCAATAGTGTTAAAGTTTTGGAAAAAACAAATCTGTTCCCATCAAAAACACAAAAGACCTGAATCACCTTTTTCACACAAGAATTAAAATCCCAAAAAATCGAAGTCTTCCAAGTAAAAAAAAAAAAGAAGCAGTTGAAACTTTGATAGAAAATTTTGTGTCTGAAGCCTATTTGCAAAAAGGCATCAGGCTGTATTTGAATTATAATCGATTCTGTTGTTGGCAAAATCAGTTAAACACTAATGTACAGATGATTTACACTTTTGGACTGCAATATTGCTCTTAAAGAAACTGTATTTTATCTGTTGTTTGTGTGAAGACAATTAGCTTCCATGGGTAATGTCTAAATTTTCCATGGCATGAAGAAAACATTGAAAATGATTAACTTTTATATCAGTATATACAAGAATGCACAGAGCTCAATAAACAAGAACAAATGGAACAAATGAGAGAAAATTCACTGAAAAAAATTGTATGTTCTAGATTTTTTTTTAACTATGGGTATCTTTGCATATCTAAAAATAATGACTGTGATTGTTAAAATTAAAAAATAAATTGTAAAAAATACTACTTATTAATTTATATTTTGGTGGTGGTGGTGGTGGTGGGGGGTGTCAAAGTCAACACCCACATTTAAAAAAAAGCTACTTTAGAAAAAAGTGTTCGAATGCTCTTAAATGATTTTTTTTTACCTAGTCGCTGTCTGTTTAGGATTTACGGTTTTAAGTTTTTATTTAGAAGAATTGTTAAAAAAAATAGTTTATATTGTTTATTAATTTTTTTCCCCACATTAAGCTTGAATTAAGTGTTTTCACACACACACACATTTTAAAAACTGTGTGCAGTAGATGACTAAAACCTTATTTTCTAGATTTAGGGGAAAAAATGAAACTCTGTCAAATGTGCATTCATCTCTATTAAAATACTCCCTTTAGAAATAATATCCTGTTTGTTGAAATAAAACCAGAATGACATTTTAGCATCAACCCTTCTTTCCACCGCATCCACTACCTCATCATCCATGCCCCTCTCCTCCCATCTGCTCCATAATTTACTCTGAATGTTCTACCAGTTGCATAAGACGGGTGGTTGTGCAACCCTCTAGAAAATACTAAGAGGTTTATAACAGGGTTTTTTAAATGAGTGTAGAGGGAGGATTTGGGAAGCATCACCAGTGGTGCTTTTGCTAGAGGAAGTAGATCACAGACAGGAAACCCATTTATGTGTGTGTAAGTGTGGACATGAGAGTGTAAAGCATGACTCAGGGGAAACTCATCTAAAAGCATTAATCCTCTTGTTTGTACCACAATCTCTGATGACTATACAAAAACCAACTGGTTTCACCATCCAGGCTTACAGTATTTACAGATCAAGTAATTTACAATGATAGGCCTACAGCATCTGCCGCTGAAATAAGCTGCCAGAGATATGCTATACGCAAACAGGCATGTTGATCTGTTTAGGTGGTTGATTTTTGCCTTCAAATGAAATATCCGATAGGGATTATTGAAGAATTTCTTACTGATTTTATATTAAATCAAATATTTACATGATCTCCAGCACAAAGGAGATTTTGAGATCTTGTTATTTAAATGCCAGCAATAGTATTAGTATTGTTTGAATGCATAAGTAAAGGAAACACATTAATCGCACAGTTTGGGAAGTAATTTTGATTGACACATTTATGTAAAGAGTTTTTACTAATGTGCAATTAAATAAAGGATTCTGCATAACATAGCTGACACATTTCTATATAAGTCCCACTAGTAGATAAAAATGAGACACACCACTAATTTTGAGCAGCAAGCAGAGAAATGACTATAACTTTGAATCAACACCTCTATCGCATCATGTCCACATAACTGAATATAATAATGGTAAGAATAATATTAATAATAATTGTAATATTACATCCGGAATGTTTTGACCACTTCACTTTGCTATCAACAGACCTTGCTGTCTCAAGCATCTAGTTTGTTTGTTTTGCTATTTTGGCTTTTAAATGGTGAGTTTGGATTTACTGAGGTCACACAGTAACACATACACACTAACAAATCAAGGCAGGGATACACCGGCAACCCAGACGTTCTGCGAGGTAAAGTTACTGCTTTTATGAGAAGAGTGTGACCACTTGGAAGAGCGCTACGATTCCCTCAGTTTAATATGGCAAACAACAGAACAAAGCAACCTGTTCATGTGGGCCCATAATGGCCCAAAGGTGCCTTAAAGACACCCTGCCAAGGACTGTGTGTCAGTATACAGCACTTCAGTCAACTAGTGCACAGCATTATTTAATATGGCAGGCTTTAGATGATGAGCAGGTACATTCATTTGAATTAATAACTAATAACTCTAGTGAGTAGTGTTTTAGCTAGACAATTTGGTCCTTCTAGGATTATAAATATTCCTTTTTTCATCTCTGAAGGTCTGCAAATAGAACTCAAGGACTACACAAAGAAAGTTATCTCTTTTGGTGCCTCAGGCATTTGCCTGAAAATATGAAGGTAAGACCTTTCTTTATCAGTCATTTAGCCTTATGCAGCAGCTAAAGCCAAACAAATATGGACTTCTCATCGAAAGAGCCTGCACTTCAGAGATGGTGAGACACAGTTTGACTTTTTCTGTCTTTTTTCTTATTTTAAAACAAGCAAGAATGTAAATTTGAAAAAATTACGGTAACACTTCAAAGGTTGATCCATTTTTTGTGTTGTTGTTTTTAAACACTGACTGCTGAAAGACAGTATGCCTTTGATGAGGAGGTGAAGGCAACATGGCAGTCTCAGGACAAACCAGGCCAGAGCTCTGGTGCAGGGAAGACTACACTGATCCTCATTGGCCTCATTTGTAGTCTGACTGCAGAAGTAGAGAGTACTTGTGATTACTTTCTCGTAATCTATGGTCTCATCTCAGGGGTCAGGAGTCACTTGACTCTTGTTTCTCCCTCTCTCAATTTCAATCTATTTCACTCTTCAGTCCTTCAAAACCCGTCCTCTTCTTTGCAAATTTGATTACAAGTTCGTTCACAGTCTAAGTGTAGCGACAAGAGGAGTGTCAGAATAATCTGTTAAATCAAGACCACTTCATCACTTATTTCTGAGAAAGGGGGATAACTGAAACTTCATTGAAGACCTCTGACTTGGATTTCCTTACATAAAGAAGAATATTCTGACTGTCACGCATTTGTTCAGACAAAACAAACATGCAAAGGTTAGTGCTTCAGAGGCTGTTGTGTTTTTTGATTCTGAATTTTATTTTCAGGATATGTGGAGAGTGTGTTTTTTTTAAAGGAATAATGCTGCTCCGGCTCAAGCTCTTATTCATCTAGATAGACTGCTTGAACTCACTGACTTATTTTAGACATCAGTGTACAGCAGTTTTTTACCAGAAGTCAAACGTAGAAAGATCTGTGGTCGGCAAGGAGAAATGGAAGAGGAAACCACCATTTAAAACATTACAAATACATTGGATCCATGTCATAATAGATTCAAGGCCAGAGAAGGGTGAAAATGATGGCTCTCCTAAACATAGAGAAAAATCTCCTACAGTGATGACTGTTTCAATATTGTAAAATCTGTCAGACCTATCAGACACAAGTCTATGTGAATTCTGCAGTTAGAAAATTGTACATTTGTGGGCTGTTTTTAGTACAGTATATTTTTCCACTAGGATTCAGTTCAATTGTTTTCCTTGAAGTGTGGAGAGGGCTTCAAAGCAAAATTTGGACTCTCACGGATACTACATTAGCACCTTAATTTACCTTGTTTGCATATCCTTTTAAATTTTTGAGAGGTCTCCTGGAAAGAATAGCGTAATTTGGCACTAATTACAGAAAGAAGATAGTAAGAAAGTTTAGATATTTTCGTAAAAGTTTGTGTGTGTTGTCTTTCAAGAGAAATCAAAAATGGATAAAAGGAGGGAGGAAAGTAACAGTTCTCCAAAGGAAGATGTTTTTTAGTCTTAATAAATTTGTAGACAGTTGTACATCTATGAACAATTCGAAAGTATAACAATTTTTAAAGATTTCTTTTAAGGGCGGTTTTGATTAGTAATTTTGGCTACAACTCTGATCACTAAAAAAAAGTAAGTCAATATAAATAGAATCTGCATTTAAATGAAAAAATAAACTAATAGTGCGTTTCACGTATCCATTCAAGTATTTTCATATAATCACAAAGGCGAACCGCAGACACATAGCAGCAGACTAAGTACCCTAATAATTGTACAGTGATATAATATTTGTCTTTAGAGTTGATTCAATGTTTTTTGTGATGCTAAATTACAACACAATAAGGCCATTGTCTACCCACCTGTTTTATAATTTAACACTACATGACAGTAGCTGCCGCTGGGCGGTAGTAAGGAGAGGTGTTCACGGTCACGTCCCGTCTCTGAAGCATCCATTCAAAACTAACGGTCCCTTTAAGAAAGCAGCAGCGACCAATGACGAAATGTCCTCGGCCCTGCTCCCTGCCCGTTTCTGCGAAATCATCAACAAGAGACGAAGGCGGACGAGTAAAGGCAAGTGTTATCTCCGAGCTCCAGGGGCCAACTGCGCTTGTTAGGGAAGCTCTCCCCAAGCAGAAGGGAACGCAACTGGTATATTTCCCTCAACGTGAGCCCGTATAACCCGCACAGCACTCGGCAGGAGGACGACATTCAGTCGGTATATAGAAACAAGCGGATATCGCTGCGATGGATGGATCAAGGGAGCAGTTTTCGCCGTGAGGCTGGCGCTAATTTGGCCGTCTTGAGCAGCAGGTGTACTGAAGGATAAAGCAGACCAAAGGCAATCTCAGTGTTCATGAAACTTTGCTACGATTTACGTGCTGGGTAAGACTTATTTCTTTCTATTGCATCGATTTTTTAAAATGCCTATTGTTAAAAAAATGAAGGGGTGTTGTTTTAAGTCAAACGCTTGTGATGTCTTTTCTTCGGGGTCATTCAAAATGCGAATTCTTTGGTTTTAATGTATGTGTCTAGTATTATACAACGTTATAGGCCAAAAAAATTTAAGCTTTAAAGGGTTTATAGGAGCCATTAAGTCAAGGCCTTACGTCAAAGTCGTTTAATCCTGTTGCTGACTCAATTATCAAAGTATAACGTGAAATGACACGTTTGTGTTCATCAAAACAGTTTAGCTTGACGTTAGCTAAGTTAACGGCTGAACGTCCAAGTGTGGTCTCTCGCCGTCAGTGCTGCTTTCATAAACAATTGATTATTTAACATTACCGCTTTTTTTAATATCGTCCAGCTAATTTGTGTTGACATTTTTAATTAATATTGGACAGCCATAGATATGAGACAGTGTTTTATTAACGTTCGTATGCTCTGAAGATTGAATTGCAGGCTTGAACCTTGACCTCGAATCTGTTTAAAAACATTGCTAGCTAAACATTGTACTATATGACACGTTTTGAACAATTGCAATAGTGCGTAATGATTTTAAAAGTGCTAATGAGATGTGTTCACTGACAGTAGGAAGTTGAAATAACCATTCACATCCGTGTGGAAGTGGAGACAAGCAATTGTGAAGTCAGCCCTCCTTGTTATCCTTACAATAAGTTCTTTTTTTTTTCCACTCTGACCTGAGTTAACATTGTTCATCTAATTTTAGAGAGAGGGCCGATTGACCAGTTGTTAAGTATTGATTGTTTGTATCCTTGATTATACAACTGCCTGGTTCAGTCATAGCTGCAGAGCAGGAGGGGATGCATTGTTGAAAGCAAAGAGTGCAAGGGCAGAGTTGTGGGGTAACATCATTTCATGCCGTCTCTTGTGGCTTACTCCTGATTTTTATCAAAAGCCTGCGAGCAAATGTTAACTCTCAGCTGTGGTCCCCAATCCAGAAGGCCACATACTGTAAGTCTTATTATCCTCTTTAAAACACTTAACGTTTGCCAGTGTCATTTAACTCAACTCAATCCAGCCTCAAAAATCCCCACAGGGCATAATTTTTATCAGTCATTGCCACTGTTTTCATAGGTTAATATCAAGGTGGAGAGCTGTAATGTGCTTTTAATTTTTTTTAAAAAGATCCCATACAAATTGGTTACCTTTTGTTGTGTACTCTTTCTGTCATGCTGCAGAAGAGAAGAGTGAAATGCACTGTTATCATTTGCATATGAATAGCTTGTATGACAACATAAATGCCAAACACTTTACTTGTTATTATAATTTCAAAAACAAACTGATATGTACGAATCAAAAGCTGCACCGTCAAAAAAGTAACACAGACATGGTGTTTATCTTGAAAAATGCATGCCACTGACTGACTTTTATTTTTGTACAGCCAACTGGATATTGCCCAGAGGGTTGCATTAGTGGGTCGAATAAAAGCTAGTGCACTCTTCAGTCCTAGAGCATTCTTCAGATATTTCTTTTTCATTTTTGTCTCTAAAGTTGATGAACACAATTCTGCTGACAATATTGTTTAGCCTGAAACCACAAACAGAGCAAAATGTGTCTAATAGGTCTGATTGAAGTTCAATATATCTATCCCCCCCCCCACACACACATTTGGCTCGTTTTGTCCTCTAAGTTAAAATGGCACCTGGCAGCATACTGTGTTTAACCACAGACAGTTGTTATGAAGCATGGCCATAGCCTGATGTGTTTTTTCTACTTCTGGCCATCTGTCACTTCATTATGAATGCAGGAAAGTGAGCTAAACAAAAGTTGAAGCTAGTCCTTGGAACATTCTAGTCAGTGCTGGCAGACAAGATTTTTGAAGGTCGTTTCTCTCTCTCTGTCTTTAAGTGTCTTATGAACCCGGTAAAAGTTTAGATAAGTTCCACAGGTACATTTTTCTTTCCACAACAACCAAACACTAAGGAAGGTAATAAGTTTGGTCTTAACATTGTTTTTGCAAAATGTTTGAGTAAGAGCACCTGTTAAAGGAAATGAGGTCTGCATTAGTCACCACAGAACTAATACTACACTGACATTTCCGTCAAGCAGATAATACTCCTGCAAAGAAAGTAGCCTACTTTATGTGCATGATCTAGCCTGTGTTGTACTCAACAGTATACAGTTGTTTCCGCTTCCCTTCCCCTTCCCACATTTCATGCGCTGTTGATAGGCAACAGCTATAGGGTGTAAGTGTAGAAAGAGCTCCTCTCATTTCATGTAGCTGCATCATGCCAGCATCCTCCTATGAATGCAGACAGCCAGGGGTGATACTAAGGCCACCTGTCTAGTTAATCAAGTAAGATGAGTTGTGTGGTGTACAGCCTAGAACACAAAGGTTTATTACTGCTGTGTGTGTTGGACCTGCAGAGCCAAGGGACAGATGCTGGCAGACAATTGCTGATGATGATTACACTTGCAAGAGAGTCAGGGGTAAACCAGACCTTCTGTTTGAATGAACATCCAGTGTCACATCCAGTTCTGCCCTGGTCTGGGGTCATTACAGGCAGGAGATAAGCTAAGAATTCATTTTTTTAACTTTCAGGACCAAGAAGAGGAGTTATCTTTATTTTAACTTTCAAATGATCTTAACGAGTAATCTGGATATCTTTTCAGTTTTTGTGTGTTGGTTGGACAGAACAAGACCTTTTAGTATCTTATCATTTGCTGTGAAAACTATTAATAATCAAATTCAAGGTAAAAGAAATCATAAGATCAAAGTGAAAAATAACCCCATTTTCAACGCTAGAACCATCTTTTGTTTATAGTTACATGATGAAATGACTTAAATGACATGCTGATTATCAAGTGTGCATCTGAGTATCAGACTTTTGCAGTATCAGTTTTTGTTGATCAACAATTTCAGCTTGAGCGGAAAATACACATGTAATGTGAAATTCTAATGTAGGACAAAGGGCATCAGACTGCCTCTTGGCCATGAATAAGTATGATTGGCTGTTGGCGTTAGTGTGACCAAGAGTAACCTCCAGCTACTACGGATTATTAGTAGAAGATTACTCAAACAGACATGAGCATACACACTGAGATAAAGTATTTAAGGCCTGTACAGTGGCTCCACACTGGGCTTATTAAACTATTCACCCTTCTGTTTGTCCACATTTCCCCTGTATTTATTTTGCAGTGGTGGTGCACTGCTGCAAAATTATGGATGCCACTGCTAAAATTTCATACTGTTATTAATATCCTCCACCTTGATATTTCGCTGAGGGCTTAGCACCTCTGCACACAGACACACACATACACACAGGAGGCAAAGTGTTATCTTAAAGATAATGTGCCAACAACATTCAATACCAGTTTCAAACAACCTTGGTTATGAATGACACAATAACATACTAAAGCAGTTGGTGGTTTGTTTTTAGCAGAGGTACATGAAACTACATCTGGTTAAAACAAATCGGTGCTGCAGTTTTTCCCTTGTTCATCTGTACTCAACATAATAAAAAGCCTTAGAATTGCTGCAATGCTTGTCAGAAACCAGCAACTGGTCATATGATAAATGACCCTTGCAAGGGGTATGGTGTCAGTTATCATATGACCACCCTCTCCCTAGAGCTTGTTTTGATAGCAAGGCCTTATGATTACATAAAGATGGATGGAGGTGTCTTTGTGTTTGTAGAATATAACCAAGCAAATTTATTGTGATCAGACCTTGAGCTAAAGCCTCCTCCTCCTCCTCCTCCTCCTCCTTCTTCTTATCCTGTCCTCTTTTCATTTTTACATGCTCCTTTTTAGAGTGTTGTTGTGGTTAAAAAAAAAAAAAACTGCCTCCGGACCGGAGGGAGAAATCCTTGAAAATGGAACTAAAGGAAAGATTATTCTGGAAAACACTGCAGTGAAAGGAGATGAGGAAGAGCATGGGAACAAGATTTTTATGGTCTTTATGATAAAGGAAATGTCTAAAAATCTGATGTAGGTAGTTTGAGAGACCAACGGCCCATTGAGCTGTAATACTGAGGATGTTGTATTTGAATCAGCTGGTTATTGTGAGAACAGATTTCATTGTGACAGGTGTCTTGACAAGAGCAGGGAAGTGTTTATTAAACTGCCACTCACAATGTTTCCACTCGCATCTCAGCAATAAAAGTTCAACCAGCCGGTCATCTGTATTTGCCCCTTAAGTGTGCTTGTGTGTGTGGGTTGTCCACATGAATACTGAAATGAATACAAAATATTTATTTTTTAAATAGGCAAAAGTGTTGACCTTTGGTTAATTTTTTAGAAAATAACTAATCAGAAAAGTGGTAAGTCAAGCAACAAGACACTAGGCCTGTTAGTTTGCCAGTCATTAATTGAAAAAAACAAAAAACAAACCAAAAACTCAGTGAAAGTAGTGGGTAAAAGTAAATACTCCTGCAGCATTCAGAGCTTAATAGACTGGGGACATTTTTGGACGAGTAGCAGCTAGGGGACTGTCATTAGTGTTTGCTTGCAGATGCTTTGCCAGTAACATTTTAGCACCCCTCCCATTTAGATGCTCATCATGATCTATTGTATATTTGTACTGTAGTTGGTTTATATTGGCTTACTTTTGGTTAGCATTAATGAGGCCATTAATCCTGTCTGTATTTTGTTTCTGTCAGTGGGATTAATTTCACTTCAATATCAGAATACTGTTGCTGAACACAGAGGAAAGGGCTACATTAGCTTCACTCCTGTGACTCTGTATGATGACACAATCATTCCCCCTTGTTCTCCATCATCATTCCGTCTCGGCCCTTGGTACCAAATACAACCATTAAGCCTCTCACAAGCTTTCATAACTTCTGCCACCTTACCGCTATGAATTTTAAATCAATAAATGGGGTCAGCGGTTCTGCTGCTGTCAAGTGCTTGCTAGAGGACGGAAAAGGATGTGGTTGTCAAGGTTCTAATGAGGTTACTGCTGTCTCTTCCTGCGTAGGCTGAAAGAGACAGCTGAACACTTACTTTTAACACTGTTAAACCTCTAACCTTGTCAGGATGGCATTTGTTTTGTCATAAGAATAATAATGATAACAAAAATATAATTGCCTAACATTCTCTAATCTCACTAACAGTCATACTCAAAGCAAATTTGTGAACGGCATTTAGCTCTGTATTTAACTAGGGATGGAAGTAGATAAGATAAGAGTAGATAAGTCCCTAATCTTCCTGATAGAAAAATCTTTTGGTAGATTACTATTGTTTCTACCCTTAACTTCATGTGCTTTGTCTCTTTTCTTCGTAGAATGAAGCCGTACTTTATATCATTTCCTCTGCTCTGCCGTTACTACTACTTGTTGCAAATCTTAAGCAATGTAGGCACAAGATTGTTGTCATTATCGGCAATGTGCAGTTATTAGAAAAAATATGCTGGTGTAGCTATGAAGATTCAATGAGTTTGGAGGCATGCAATTTGGATGGATTAGACAATTTGGAAGTGGTTTCCAAGTGAACCTGGCTCCAAATTCTTAAGTGCCATCTCTGCATTAAATTCCACACCTGAGGAGCTGTTGGCAGCCTTTGTAAAGTGCCTGAAGATTAAGTTCAGGACCAGTTCTAAGTCAGTGCCTTGATCAAGGGTACTGACAAAAAAAAAGCTTAAAATTATTGTTCTGTTTATATTGTTGTGCAAATGAAGGTCAGAAAATGATATCCAAATGAAGCTGTTTTCCACACAGCCACACCAATAATAACCTGTATTTTGTGTCCTCACAGGGTTGCCGTCCGCCATGTTAAGGTAAAGCCTAGGTGTGCGGTGTTGACCATGCTAAAGCGCCTGGACAAAATCCGCTTCCGAGGCCCCAGGACGAGAGACGACTTCCCGGATCTGGCCGAGTCGCCACCCGCCTCTGACAACGAATGTAGCGACGACATGCAGTTGAAGCCCAGAGCTGCTCTGCGAGACACAGATGACCTCCTCCGAGATCCTGTGAGTGCTCACCGTGCATACATAAGTGTGTGTGTTTTGCCTGGGCTTTTGACTGAAGGCTACATTTGCAGTTGATCTGTTACAGACAGGGTTTTCCTGTCCTGGTTCATTTTCCTTTTTTAGCATTTTCTTCAATTTTAGACAGATTTATGCTCTTCTCCCTGTTCTCCTCTCATGCTTTTGTCTTATACACATCAAACCATGACTGGCTAGAATGAAAACATATGAAAGCATATTTAAAACATTTTCATAAATCATTCAGTCTAAAAAATGCTTTGACATTGGAATAACTCAAAATCAAAGGGAGGGAGATATATTGTAGCTGCTGCCTCACTTTACGGAGTTTCCTAATAATGTTTTATTAGCAAACTCCGTAAATATTTGGGGCATAAGACAGACACTGTGTTTTTCAATTTAATCTTTCTAGTTTGTAATTGAACACACAAGCGAATTAAAGAAAATTAAAATGGTTGTCATGATTAAAAAAGTGCAGGAGATGACAGTGATCAATACTTTCCAATAGGGAACATGGGGTAGAGATGACAATCGGCAGCAGACAAGAGCAGAAACAGTGAAAGCAGTGGTAAGATAAACACATACTGGATAACAGGAAGGAATGAAAAATGGAGGGAGAGAAAAGATTAGAGCAGAGAAAGTGATGAATGAGCCTAGAGGATGGGAACTGAGCCTTAGAAGATTGGACAATGAGATGTCTTAAATAGAGGAGATGACAAGATGAAGAAAAACTCACCAGCTGTGACAAAAGAAATCCAGATCATGTGTTCTGATATTTCTTCCTCCCACACTAGAAAGTGTTCATATTACGTGAAAACGGACATCAATATTGGATTAATTGTACAGCCCTATGCCGTCATCATCATACTCATGCACTGAGGCCTCAGGAAACTGTATCCATCTTTTCATTCCCTCGTTTCTTATAAGTAGACAGTTTATTTCATATCACATTGAAAACTTCACCATGCCCAGCCATGACTGAGTGCTACTTAAAGACAAAATGCATTATTTGATCAAATCAGACCTTATCGTAGCCACATAAGAATAAAACAACATACAAGTTGTAGCTTTTTAAATTATGTCCAGAGCAGTATCCTTTAAATTGGTTATCTAGCTTATTATGGCCCCACGTAGCATACTCTGTTAGCGTGTGCAACATGTGTCTCTATCTCTTTTCATTCTCTTGAGCCCTTCTGTGTGCTCAGGTGTGTCTGTGAGATGGTATTTGTATGTCTGTATGTGCACTGGTATGTGTGAGCACACAGAGTTTCAAGCTTAAGCCCCCTGAGAGGCATCGCCCACATAACGGCACTGATGAGTCACACTCTAAAGCTCCAAAATAGACCAGCTAGCTCTTATTACTGCTGACACACAGACGCACTCACACACACATTTGTACTTCTGAACTGGTAAAGACCCCAGCCCCTTACCCTAACCCCAACAATCACAACTAAATTCCAAACCCTTTTACGGCAGATTAATGGTGAGGCGCTCCACACTTGTTGCTTGACAGGAATGAGAATTGTGCAAAGTTTTCAATTTTGTGCATCAGAGAGAGGTTTTCAGTTGTCTCCATGGTTACCTGAGACCCCTGTTTTGTTTGTTTTCACTTGTTTTTTTTTTTTTACAGTCCAGTCTGTTTCATTCTCTTACTGTTCACATTCAGTGAAGTGTCACTTGAACTGCCAGCTATTTAAATCAGACACATATCCTTTTGTAAGTCAATGAATCTGTTACTTTGAACAGTCTCGATTTTTTAAATGTGGAAAACTGTTTTAGTTCAGTAATTTTTTGTCCTCAGTCAGCCATGTGAAGCCTGTTCGGCCAGAAACTGACCTCTTATCTCCCCAGGAATTGGTACTGACATGCTGAAAACATGTGCAAGTCAGTGTAGATTAGAATACCAGAATCTCCATGGTAACATTAGAAACCATTTCTAATCACATGCATTAAAAACAAAATGAAGTCTGCAACGGAACAGATTCCTTCAGTTGTGGGTTAACCCTAACCCTAACCCTAACCCTAACCCACATAAAGAAGTCAATTCAAAAATCAAAAGTTTCCAATGCCATAGCATAAATCAGGGTTCACCCTGACCTAAACCTAATTCTTAGCTCTCAACAGCTACTCTTAATGGCTCTCAACAATCAGCAAAGCACTAAAGTATCGTTTGTAAAATCACATCTAAAATCACATCCAAATCTCTAAATAAAGGGTTAATTTTGACTAAACCAAAGTTGTTGACTTTTGGGACATCGGATTAAGACTAAATAACAAGCTAGTGAGTTTTTATTTTGTTTCTGATAACCAGAATGTGTGTTTTACAATGAGTTAACAAGACAGAAATTAGAATGTAGAAGTTGTACATTTGTTTTTTGTCTTTTATTAAGGAAAGTAGGTGTAAGAAAAGCTTCCTTGTCAATTTTTTGAATTTATTTTGTTTTTATATTAGACTTCAAATAAGGTTATGTGATTTAGAATTACTCCCAGTTGTCAGGACATTAAGGACATGGCAGACAGGCACAAACACTCCCACACATACATAGAGATGAAGATTGCACTTTCTCCCACAAAGTTGCTTTCAGATCAAAAGCCTCTGTAACCCATACTGTCAGATATTTGATATTTGAAATATAATATTTTAAATTATTTGTAGCAGTCACTTAATAAGCTATCTGTGCTGAACATGCCTGCATATTAAAATCTCATGGGTCATTTGTACTTTAGCCTGTAATCGTACCCTTAGGATTCAGAATTAAGTCTCATGTCTTTTTTAGTTTCATAAATAGAGCTGAAGATCAGTTCTATAATGGTCAAAAAATCCTAAAGAGCTCACCAATGTAATCCCTTTTGATCACAAATCCAAACAGTAATCTCTCAATTGAAATGTAAACCCAAGTCTGATCGGCTCTTATTTTTCACGTTTTTTTTTTAATCCACATCCCAGGGCTTCTGGGATGTAGGTTTAAATTTGATAGCCCGCTGTTTGAAAAGCTGCAGACTGCATCTTTGCTGGTGATGTTGCTCTAAAAGACTGTGATTGTCTTTACTAAGAAGGGTGCTGCTTTAATCACTGTAGTGGTTATAATTTTTCTTGTGTGGTTAAAATATGAGACTGAGCACATCCATCAGCTAATTGTGTTTGGTTGTGCTCACCATTTCACAAGGGAGGAAATCACTGGTTTACAGGAAATCAGGTTGGGTAAGGCAGATAGTGTATGGTTTCACTGAAGTGAAAGTAGAAAGTAGTTTGGATAATATGTCTGTCAATATATATTTATGTAACCCCATTATCTGTTCCATTGCCAGCATTTTCAGCCATCAGCAGAGGTATCACGATTACCACTGCTAACAGGTTTTAAAATTGTGGTGACATCTTCCAGTCATTGTTTTGCTTTGTTCATGGTTTCAGCCAGTTGTTTTTTAAAGCAGTTGCCATCTACATCTACACATTTTGCAGAACCTCAGTGTGTAATGTGTAACAATATTTTATATTAATAATTGGACATGGCAAATAAAAAGGAACCATCACAAGCCTGCTGGACCGACAGCCAGACATGGAGAAGGTCTCTTGTGTTTTTTGTGTTCTGCACAGAACAAGGCTTTGAAATTACGCCTCCTGTATTTCCCTTCCCACACTGAAACTCCCATCAAGCCTCATGAGCAATTTGCAGGCTTAAAAGACAAAGACCTTTCCCTACATAGAAGAAAGCATAAATAAAAAGCATTTGAGATCCCTGGAGCTGCTCTCCAGGATAAACCAGACATTTCTGTGTCAGTCCTGCAGTAAAGCAACCATGCAGCCCATGGGCAATGTCCCACAGAGAGAGGGAGAATGTAAAGAGCAGAAATAGGATCAAATGAAGTGTACAGCAGATGACTGCCAGAGGTGGACTGGAGGTTAGGGACATCTAGTAGAACAAGAAGAAAAGGAAAAGCTGTGGCATTGATATCTTCATTGTCTCTATGCCTTACGGAAGAGCCAGCAAGCTTATGAAGTGTAGCAAGGTGGAATTGAGTCAGAGTAAAGGCTTTCTGAAAGATCATAAGCAGGAAGTTGTTTACCTGATGGAGAGAGATGCTTAACTTAAAACTTATGCCATCTTGAAGTGTTTCTGATGTATACATTTGCAGTGATGGCCTGCAGCTGCAAAATTATAAACTTGTGTCATGAAGGCACTATTACACAACTCTTAGGAGATTTGCTCCATTGAACTCAAATGAACAGATGTCCAGTCTCTGTCTACTTAGACTTGAAATGCATGCACCTCCAAGGCACAGCCAAACCCTTTACCTCTGCTGTAAAAACACCGTTTTGTTTCTTTTGTGGTGGCCAGTTGACTGGGTGGGAAAGCTACAAGAAATTACAAAAAAAAAAATAAAAAATGCAACAGTAAACCCCCAGCCCCATTCGTTTTAAATAAATGACATAGGATTATGTATAGACTTGCTGCATAAATAATTTGTTTTATCATTGCATCGGAGCCCTTTGAATTAGAACTGAATTGAGTTGTGAGGTACCTAGACATCCACACCCTTGCCTACCTTAAACGGTTCGTGTCGTTGTATTTGCAAATGCAAATTAATGCTTTGCATTTCTTCGTGGCAGGTTTTTTCAGCTCTGCTCGGTCTAAATGGCCATCAGCTCATTAGCTGCTGCTGCCGCCTCACCTTTTTGCTTTTTTGCCACAGTGTTTGTTTTGTTTTGTTTTTCGAAACCCTCTGTGGATTGCTCTGCCCGAGCCTAAACAAAATGCCCACATTAAAATAAATAGAAAAACTTGTTTTGCTGCAACACTCAATTTGATCTGAATGAGTTCAATGAGGGCATGTCAAATTGAGTGTTGCAGCAAAAGCTATTTCAACTTTAATGTGTGAAGAATTTCGTTAGATGATGAGTTTAATTTGTTTGTTAACATTGTTCCATTAGTTCTTTTTTTCCCCCAAAATTACGGCATCTAGTCCCAAACATATTTATAACACGAGAGAGGTAATAGAGTTCTCCAGCAGAACACAGCGAGATTCCCTTTCTTAAATCCACCGCTCCATGACAGAAGGAGAGGGGGAACACAATAATTAATCAACCGCTAATCACCGGTGGCATCAGGGCTTGACCTACTTCTGATAACCACGAGGCTGTGACTGGGAGCTGATGACTGCATTACTCCACATGAAGGAGTGCTTGGGCCAACCAGTAGCAATTTGACGATATAAAAAAGCAATAAAATTCAAATTCAAACGGAAGAGCATTGTAGCTCAGTGCACGCAATGCAGCAGAACTTCATTCCCACTGTCTGGCGTCTTTCATCTCCTCCGTGTCCTCCTCGTCTTTCAGCCTCATCCGCTTTCTTTCTCTTTCATCCTCCTGCCTCCGTTTAATGCTCAAACCCCCCTCTCGGGTTTGTTTTCTTTGAACTGCTTCCTTACTCAGGGGCAACCTCTCCATCTCTCTGTTTCTGTGTCTCCCCACCCACCTTTCTTATTAGGCGCTGGGATCTCTTCTGTAGCACAATTTTCAGGTCATCGTCAGTGTTGTGCTCTCCTTTCCTCCCTCTCTCTCTCTCTCTCTCTCTCTCTCTCTCTCTCTCTTTCTCTCTCTCTCTCTCTCTTTCTTTCTCTCTTTTGCATAGCACATGAGCTAGACCTAGACATTGCAGTGTGTCTACGTAAGCACACAGAAAACCATGCCAGTTGCTGTCGCGGAGAGGCTGCTGCAGAGTGTGTGTGTGAGTGTATGCGTGTGTGTATGTGTGTGCACGGGGCAGGAGACTTTTAAAGGACCCTAGTCGAGCAGCAATGCTCAACCTGCAGTGCTCATCCTCCACCAGCACAGCCGTCTCTCTCTTCCTTTCCCTCCAACATCCACTCACCCCTTTCTTTCCTCATTCCTCACAGTTTGTCCCTCGTTTCATTCCTCTCTCATATAGTGGTCACCTCTCAACCACTGCCATTCACCTAGTCCACCTACACACGTGGTGTTGCTAGTTGTGTGTGTCAGGGTTAAAAACCTTAGTCAGAGGAGTGTGAGTCATCAGTGTTGCTGTATTCAGAAGAGGGGGATTCTCCTCCTTTTCGTATTCCTCCTTCTATCTTGCTCCAGCTGGACTTAAACCGCAGGAGAAAACGCTAACGTGAGTCATGGTGCCATGCTGATTATTGTGTATGTGTGTGTGTGCATGTGTGTGTCTGTAGATAACATGAAATATCTATGCTTGTTATCTTTTGTATTGTATGTATTTTGTTGTAATTGTAAAATCAATCCTGCCTTTTTTGTGTGTTCTGTTTGTGAATGAAAACGTTTGTGTGTGTGTGTGTGTGTGTGTGTGTGTGTGCGCGTGCATGTGTGGATCTGTGCATGTTTGCGTGTGTGTGTGTGTGTGTACAGGCAGGTTCAGGTTCTCCCACCATGGCTGCGGCCATCCAAGACTTCCAGAGGTCGGAGTCAGACCGTCTCAATGAAGTCAAAGGGCACCTGGAAATTGCCTTATTGGAGAAACATTTCCTACGTGAGTATCACAGACATGCAAGCACACACACAGCCTGGACTAGATTTTAAGTTCAAACACCTTTCAGTAATCTTTCAGAGGTACACACTGAGAATCATCTTATTGAAATCTCAAAAAATTGATCTGTGGGCCGCCGTTTAGCTCAATCGGGAGCGCGGGCGGCCCATGTACGGCAGGCTTAGTCCTCCACGCAGCGGTCGCG